>BQNB010112151.1:0-22209 GCA_026074375.1 Tanacetum coccineum
AAACAAATCCAAGGTCCGCAATTCACGAAACAAATTGATTGTTTCTCAAGTGAAATTAAGTGATGTTAATTCTTCTTCTCCCTCTGAGATAGCCAAACTTACTCATGCAGTAAATCAACAAACAAGTGTTGTGACTACCACCATGACCGTTATTCTCAAGCAATTTCAAGCAACCCTACCTTCAGCTTCCGTAAAAGCCATTAAGGAAAAAAAAATTACTTGCGGTGGTGCTCATCTTTATTATCAGTGTCTCACCGCCGATGGCAATACTTTTTGGGATAATATTCAAGGATACATTTCAGCAGCCGCGGGTAACTACAATCAGGGTAATTCCGGTTATCGTCCTCCAGGTGTGGCTAATCAAACTAGACCACCGGGTTTTGCTCAACCAAACGGGCAAAATAATCAAAACCGGTTTAGCCAACCTCAAGGATATAACCGAGGAAACAATTTCAATCAAAATACAACTTATCAAGCTCCAACTCAACAAAATCAAGTTGTTCCTTTAAGTGAGTTGGAGAAAATTAAGAAGATAAATGATGTTAATATAAAAGCCATGCAAGCTCAAATTAACAATGTGAAAAATGAGTTAAGAAATGAAATGCAAACTTCGATTCAAGCTTCAATGTCTAACCAAACCAATGAGCTTAAGAACATGATGGCTAGCTTTTTTCAAATGAACACCGCTTCTACTTCGGGTACGGGATCTCTCCCTAGCAACACCATTGCTAACCCGAAAGGTGAATTGAAAGCCATTACCACTCGAAGTGGTCTTGTTCTTGATGGACCTTCCGTTCCTATGCCTCCTCCATTCATTAATCCGGAGGAGGATGAACGTGTAGAGGAGACTTTAACAGACCCGGAACTCGCTGAGTATACCATTAAGGTCCCACCTCCTCTTGTCTAAAAATCTAAACCTACTTCTCTAAAGAATTATGTGGTTCACAAAAGGGATCCTCTTCACCCTAATATCCCTTATCCTTCAAGAATGCACCAAGAAAAACAGAAAGAAAAAGATGAAGTCCAAAAATAGAAAGAAAATATATGAGAAATGACACTTTAATATATTCTAATACACCTAAAAAAGAATCAATCAACATGATTGATATCTATAATATTTCACACGAAGAATATCTTGAAGACTTGTTGGCAAATGAAAAGATTACCAATCATCCAAGTGGCAATCCCACTTCTTCTCTCACTTCTCATACCGACTTAACTTCACCGGAAGTTAATGATGATATCTTTGATCCGGAGGGAGACATTATTGAGAACTTGCTAAATCTTGATAAAACCAAAGATCTCCCTCCATATCATGATAATCCTTTAAGTGGCAGTACCACTTCTTCTTCACCTAGTCTCCCGATTTCTGAGACTAGCGACTATTTTCTTGAGGAGTTCGCCGATGAACTCGCTCATTTTGCATTTCCACCAGGAATTGATTACCTTCCCTTTGATGCCGAATCCGATCTTCGAGAAATAGAGTATTTGCTTAACCATGATCCTATCGAGGAAATGGATTCTATTCTCGAAGATTCGGTTGATAAAAATTCTCCTGATGACAATCTTGTTGATACCCTTTCTGAGATGTTCACCGATGAACATGCTCTTGATTACTCATCCCCACCATTATGGGATGATTATGATGATGAACTCTTTGATCTTGAGACCGTTAATGATAATACTTATGATGATCCTTTTGACTCCAAGGAAGAGAAAATCAAAGATTCTAAAATCTTGATTGATGAACTTGATCCACCTGGATCAAGTGATTTCCTTCCTTTTCCCGAGTGTGACTCGGTTTTCTATGAGGATTTTTCCGAGGTTGATGCTTTGCCTTCGACCAACAACGAGGACAAGGTATTTAATCCGGGTATACTCATTCATGAGAACCATTTTGAAGTCACCAACCGTGCAACACCAGAAAAGAATGTAAAGAAGATAGCCATATCTAATGCTTCTTTAATTCTTGAGGATTTTAATCCTCCTCTTTATGAACTTCCTTTCCACAAAGAAGTTCCCGGGTCCGAAACTCTACTCTCGTTTTCATCCGAAAATGAGGAAAAAGTTTTCAACCCCGGGATTCTCACTTCTAAAGGAGTTCATACTTCTCTTCTCCTGGAATTATCTCATCGGGGCCCTAAAGCTTTCAAAGTCATTAAAATTTTTGAAAGCCCGATGGAGATTTTTCCTTGCTCTTATGGAGAGGACATCCGTGTTTTGGATGTTCCGTGTCTCCATTTCTATCCCCCTTGACCAGTTCAAGTATGGGGGGATCGGGTCAAGCTAAGTGACCTTAAACAAGCGCTTCGTGGGTGGCAACCCATGCTTATCCTAATATGATTATAATAGTAGTAATGAATAAGTGTGTTGTGTGAGAGGCTCGCCTCTTCCATTTTCCGTGCTTTGTTTTTTGTTGTGTATGTCCAGGATTGCCTGGATTTTTGAAGCCTCTCGTGCTCGCGGTTTTTGTCCTTCGTTCACTAGAGCTTCACATCCTCAGCTTCATTTTGGGTAACAATATCCAAATCTTATCGACTCTATACGTTTATCTTTTTGCACACTTAATAAAAGGCTTTAGTAGATTTACGTAGAGGGACCCTTTTTTTAAAACATTAAGGATATTTTTTTTGTTCTTGTATTAGGGGGCATCTTCGATTTAATTGTGCTGCAGCAGTTGTTTTTACGTACATCCTATTTTTACCACCAATATACAAAAAAAATGAAAAAAAAACAAATTTAAACTTTTTCAAAAACCCAAGGAAGTGTTTTTGTCACAATTTTGACTTTCCTGCTGGGTAGAATAAGAATAAATTTTGACTCGATCGAGCGTGTTGAGCTCTAGCTTGTTCCTTAACTTTTAGACTAAGCATTCGCGGAAATTCGCGAAGGACGAAAAATGATAGAGTTAAGTATGAGTTAGATGCTAAACAAGGATTATTTGGAAATCTTAAGAGCTCATAAGTGTAGTTTGTGGCTTTTTCTCCCATAAGCTTCTAACCGGACTAATAATACGTGCTCTCTTCGAAAATTAAACTTAAATCAACAATTTTTGAAATATAGTCAATATCCAACAATTTTGTTCAATTTATACTTAATATTTTCATTAAAACAAATATTTTCTCTATATCCATGGTAATAAAAAAAATGATGAAAAAATGTCATTGGTAATATCAAT
The DNA here is from genome assembly GCA_026074375.1 of Tanacetum coccineum. Classification (NCBI taxonomy): domain Eukaryota; kingdom Viridiplantae; phylum Streptophyta; class Magnoliopsida; order Asterales; family Asteraceae; genus Tanacetum; species Tanacetum coccineum. The sequence goes on from BQNB010112151.1 coordinate 3,179, forward strand.
AATAAACTGTGGGCTTATAAAAGTTTATGCATTTTTATCCGACTCACATAACCGATTGTTTGCAGTCTTCTTAAATAAGGCACATAGATAATTATTCGAGATTGATTAAAATGTTTGCGCATCTTGCCGGCTCACAACTGATGTTGCATGAGCTTCAAAACGGTCAAGGATTTCCATTGTATCATGGTTATATTAATTTTAAGTGGGTAAGTAATCGTGAAATTAATAAATATAGGGAAAATCTCCTTTTTCTTTAAATTTAAATATGGATTTTGAACTAAGGACTTTTCCATTTTCTAAATTGTGGATTTTATTTTATACGGTGAAACCTAAGGAGTTTTTGGATACCGAAGGTACGCGTGATGTCTCAGTACTTGTCTATGTGGGGTGGTCAAAAGCCTGGTCACTTAGCCGCAAGCGTTGGGATGTGCCGAGAACGAAAGTGCTACATTTTGGGATGATCTGTCTCGCTTCTACTCATTATTCTCCGATGGAACGTGAAGCATAGAATTTTGCAAAACGTTGATCCATGGTTGAAATTCGAAATGGCACATTCACCTAATATATATAATAATTGTCGGGAGCGAAAAGTTCACAAGTTACAAGTATGAGTAGTGTTAGCATCTTAACTTATATTTAACAGTGATTTCGTTTTTAAGCTTGGTTTGGGACAAGTGAAAAGTCAGGGACGATGAATTTATCCTTTTTGGGGCATTTTAGGATTGAAATGTTTCTTGTTCTATGATCCCTAAAAGTTATAAAATAACGAAAGTCAAACATGTTAGTTAGTTGCTTAAAAAGAAAAGTACAAAAAATGAGAAAAATGAAAAATACAAAAATATGTGTGGGAATAAGTGTAGTTATTTGAAAAATAGTAAAAACGGGGCTTTTCTAAACTCTTGATTCTTTAATCCCCCTTGATGAACACTTAACTACTTTTCAAGGTAATTAGTCGAGGGGGATTGAGGGTCTTGGTTTCTTAAGTGTTTACTTGTAGCATTGCGTGAGGACACGACAATAATTTAGTATGGGGGATTTTGGTATGTGCTTAATTACACATACCATTTTCCATTAAAACCGGACTTAAATGACCAAAAACATACCAAAAATACATTGTATGTGTATGTTTTCATTTATATTGTGCAGGAAACGGATATCAAAGAAAAGGACGAAAAACGAAGCAAAAACGACAAAACCAAGCACGGAATGGAAAAGCGTGAAAAAGACAAAGTCAAAATCAAAGTCAAAATCCAAAAAGCCAAAGTCAAAGTCAACCTGACAAAGTCAAGGTCAAAGCCGATGCCGTAAATGAAGAAATACTTAATGGGCCTACCCTTACCCATCTGATGGGCCAGGGCAGCCCATTAAGTGTTAATAACAAGACTTATAAGCCTTTAAGGCTTAAATGGCCTAAATTCCATTTTATTATTATACTCAGCCCAATCTACCAAACCTTGGCCCAAAAACCTCACTGTTAAGACTTTACAGCCCATCAAAAGGCTGTTAGTCTTTTATCACACCACAAGGACCATACATGCAAACCCACTATACTCCTTGACGGGCTGAAATTGCCAAATCACAAAACTTGTATTAACCACAAGGACTATGGGTGTAATACAATGATATAAATTCACGGACCAAACTTGACAATTTCCAAAACTTTAAAACACACAATAACTACAACCCACTTTCCTGCCATTTACCCTGCTCACCCTTCTCTGTCACTTTCCCACCTCGTTTACTGTTCACACCACAACAAAACCATCACTTTCCCTTAAACCCCACCCCAAGAAGTCAATGCCATGTTGGCAATCCTACACCATTCTATTAGGCAGAAGACAATGATAAGAAAATCAAGGGTTTTGATCAAAGGACTTGATGACCAAGAAATTTCAAGGGCTGAGATTACTTTTGACTTCTACTCACACAACAAACACACCACCTCTCAGCCTCTCAGTAAAGAAGCACAAAGAAGAGGACTTGAAGACTTAGAGAATTCTTAGTATAAATATAGGCTAGTGTAGCTTATTTTCCTTGGTCGAATTTTGTTAAGTCAAATCTTGTTTAAACAGAATTTAGACCAATTTAAATACTTGTCATTTAATTTACTGTCTTTTAAATTATTGCATTGTAATTTTTCTTAAGTTAATGAAATTTCAAGTTTTTCTTTAATCATTGTCATTTACATTACATTGTCTTTTAAATATTGTTTTTTAAGCTCTTGTATAAGCTTTTGATTCATTAAAAGCTTATATAAACACTTGTTTTCATTTCTGTCTAAAAAAACCAAAAATCACAAAAAAAATCTGTCAAAAAAGCAATGGAGCAAGGTAAATCATGGATGGCCTTGGGTTAGAGCTTCTTGGGAAGCATATAGGTTGGTGTAAGCTGATTTGAGAGCTTATTCCCTTGCCAAAAGCTGTGGACCTTTGTGAGTTTCCATTTTCTCATTTTTCAAATTTTTGCTTATTACTGTGCATTTGCTTATTTATTTTATTAGGTACAAAACATGATAAAAAAAAAAAAAAATTCCATAAAAATTAAAATTAACTAATTGGTAAAATACCAAAATTATAATATTCTCCAACAGAGTAATATCATAATAAGTTTCCGGTTTAACACTGAGTTCCCAATCCGAACCAAAGATTTAAAACTGCCTCAGGTCATCATGCGATATACGGGGCTCCTCCTCATTCTGAGAGACTAACTATAAAGTGGGTATAAGGAGGTTTGTTCCTAGGAACAACGACCCAAAGGAGAAATAAGCTACTCGCTATTCCTACTCCTTCCTTCCTCTCACCTGTGCGTTTTTCATTCTGAGAGCTACCGTGAAGTAAGATCGATTATTTGGCTTAAGTTGTCTATCTCTTGTCCGTTTAAAATAGATTGTGAATATATTTTAAATCCAAAAATCCAAAAAAATTAGTGTAACTTCTTTTTTATTTCCATTTTGTGCATCGCACAATCGAACTCCTTCCCGTGACACATCCTCCTCCACCAGAAGAACCGCCAGTTGTTATCGAACCTTCTTCGTATAGAATACCCATTTGCAGGAAGATCCGTCCCTTAGAGCCAATGGCAGATCACTAGAACGCGAACTATGGCTCAATGCTCCAAGCACCCACCGAGGTGGGGTGGGTTGGGTACGAGGGGGAGGACGCAATCCTATTCCTGAAATTGTTGCAAACAATTTCGAGCTGAGCAAGGGTTTTAATCAATCTTGTCCAGAACAAACATTCTTCGGGTCATAGACAAAGAAGACCCGCAGCTCATATCGTTACTTCAACAAGAACACCTCCACAATAATGGTCCCCAATGTTCCAATGGCTACGAATACGCTTATGCTTTTTTCCATTTCTCTATCGAGGGAGCAGTCCGAATATGGCTATAAAAAGAACCCCCCCCTCGACCTATTCAAACTTGTTGAACGATCTTGTCTCCAAATTCATCAACCAGTTTTTCCTCCCTCTAAAACGACAGATCTCCCAATGAGATCACGCATATTTCAGCAAAGTGTTCGAAGAATCGTTTTAATGAGGCTTATGGGATTCGTTCAATGATCTACTTAGGGCAGTCCCACCAACCATGGATTCTCACATAATTTGCATCAACTTGAACATTCTATAATGCTTGTGAAACATCTAATGATCAAGATTCCATTGAACGTCCGCAGCCAGGGGAAAATTTTTGATAAAAATGCATCGCGAATGTTTAAAATCATCGAGAGCAAGTCCAAAATTCGTCAAACACTAGCTAAGGCAGTTGTTGCCAAAGGTAAGTGACAAACTCTTCCACCCAAGCTGTTCATCGATGTTGCAGAACGTTAAGATATTGCCCCGAGCATTGCTCTTAGACGACGAGAAACCAAGCTTCTGCTCCAGCTCCAGCTCCTGCACCTGTCAAAGCAGTTGAGACTAAAGTTGTGTTACTTGCGTGGTGTGCCCAATTTCTCATCAGAACAGTCCATCCACACCATGACAACGTTTATCGGGACAACCAATATTTGAGATTGTAAACCCAATGGTATTTGTTCTAAATAAGACAATCTTTTTTATAAAATGGGTCAAAAGTAAACCTGTACAAATGGCATATGTCTGAGAGTATTTTAATGTACGAAAAAATATGTATATTAACCTCCCATAATGATTAGTCTACATAATGTTTCTGAAGTCGCAAATGTTTTGATATACTACTATTCTTATATGAATACCAGTAGCATTATCATCAAATCAAATGTATATGTGAATTGTACATGGCACATGTCATGAGTTAAGAAACTTATTTTTTTATACATGTAGTATAAACTCCTTATGCATATTCACAAACATCAACTAGTATCGGCCACTTGTTTTAAGCAACTTCTTTTTATCAGGTGCATCAGATTTCTATGGACGCAAAAGAAGTTTGTATACATCATTGGAACAAAAAATGTTAAGAATAATTGATAACATATAAGAAAGTAAGAGAGTTACAACACACATTTAGAGCTTATGTGGATGGCATATACTAGAACAACACGTGGGATGCATCTTCTAATCCTCTTTTGAACAACTTATATCTTATACATATACTGTGATATAACCGTTAACTTAAACACATAATTAAACACTTAATGCTTAACATATCTACTTTAAACAATTGCCATTTTGCCTAAAGACGTCCTCAGAACCAGTTCTCATGGTGATAGATCAAACGCCGATGACGAACAATACGCTCGTATATGTGATTTGCTGCCATTGCAAAAAAGACGTCGTCAGAACCAAACACGTAACGCAAACTTGCATAACAAAGAACGCCTCAACAAAGATGGAAAACCCCACGCTCCGCAGTGGAATGCCGGTTGAAAACCAAGTTTCTTTTAATTAAAAGGCACGATTCAGGTCAAAATTGCATTTAATGCAACCCGTTTACCCGCACCGCCCAAAAGCCAGGAACCCGGATCTCCTGTGTAGTTAAATATAGCATTAATTGCTGACTCGCCTATTAGCCTTATATCTTTCACTTAATCATACAAAATAAGAGATGAGTTTTAGAGAGAGAGAAGTTTAGAGAGAGAGAAAGAGGAAGATAGAAAATGAGAGAAAAGATGGTAACTTCACTAAGAAGGAAATGAGAAGCAACACCCTTCACCATATGAGGGGAAGGGTATTTATAGTACAAAGTGAGTAGGAACCCTAGTAGGTTTGTTTGGGCTCTTATGGGTCGTTTACATGGGCTTTAGTCTGACACCTAGACCCAATTAGCTTAAATGACATTCTCGTAAACTACGTTTTCCTATACAAGGCTCAGGATTACTAATGACCATCAATTTACATAAAAACACGGCTAAAAATCTCCTCCTAAGGGGTGGTCATCGAATTGTAGATCACTGCTTGTGACGTCTTGAGTCTTGGAGCCTTATGTTCGTGGGAATTATTTTAAAGATCCTTCGTCATGCTAGTGATCTTGGATCTTAAACTTTAACTTGATATTGTTTGACAGAATACTGATATCATGGTCTTTGGCCTTAATTTGTCTTGACTACTGAGATCTCAAAATCTTTATCCTTGATCTTACGCCGCCTTGTGATCTTGTGTCTTCACCCTCATGCTTATGGTCTTGAAAGCTTGCTAACAATCTCCCTCAATGATTACTTGTACCACATAATGGAAGGAGTAGTACTTGATCAACTTGTAAGATATATATTTGTTATTGCCTGACAATCTTGTCAATTATGTTCTTTTGAGGAAGTGCTTGTACATCATAGATTGCGGAAGACTTTAACACATGTACTTGAGCTTTCATCATGTATTTATCTTTGTCGATCGAGCATGAGGTGATGAATCTTGACTCTTGCTAGAATGGATGTAACGTCGTCACTTTATACCTAAAAATTTATATTAGTGATAAACAGCAGATATAGACAAATATAGCTTTGTCATTCGTCATAGTTCGGTTACATTAACATCCAGTGCTGTGAGAATCATTTTACAGTATAAGATATTCGACCTGTGATCAGGTAGATTTAATTTAAGAAGAATCTCCTTGACTGGGTTTCCAACTCGAAGTGTTGGATCTTCTAACGTGGATGCATTAGGTTCACCGTACTTGCTTGTTCTCATTATCGGAACGTCTCAAAGTAGACAACACGATAAGAGTGAATCAGATAGTTCCTTTCTTTCTAATTGAGTCGTCAATTCATATACTAGACCAAAATCGATATCTAGTTGACACAAGCTTGATTCATTTAGAATCTCGCAAGTCACCTACCGCATAGCTATTTGATATTGACTCTGAAAGGATTTTCATTCATCACTGTAAGTACTAAAGAGTATCACTCTGAATGTTCTGGCAATTATCACATGGATAATGCGTAGGACTCTTATAATTTCACTTATTTTCACAGTGTGTGAAAAACATGTATAGATTGGAATAGTTTCCTAATCAGATTTTTGATGGATCTTGTTGGCTCTAGACTCTATAAGTGCACATTTGTTATTTGGTAATCAGAGGCTGGAGCGAACTGCCACCTTTTCAATATCTATGATCTCGGAGTGAGAAAGTCAATAGTAGAGTGTTGATCTCTGTGAGAAATGAAACAAACTTATTTTGAGAAATGCCTGAGTAGCTGGGATGGGTTATGCTTTGTATCACTGGGTCCATAATGACTTGTCTTCAATACCAAAATCATCATTGTGATTATCGATAGATTATGCATTGACCTAGTTTCTGCCTAAAGTTGTATGGGGGGCTTCTTTCTTTACACCCTTTATCCTTACATTTCTTTTTAATTCTTCAACCACTTCATTGTTAAACCAACACGTCCTCATTATCACATTGTTGGGTTTGTTCCGGTGATAACTCATGCCTTTTATAACATTATTCTCGATCTCACTTTACTCCTTTTTTCAATCATACTAAGTACTTCCTACTTTATTTAATGGAGTTCCTTGGTAGATCCCTCCGTCCTCTGGCTGGATCATGAACAAAGATACAAACCTTAGACCGCCTTATGACTCCTAAGAAACAACATTGGTCGGTTCTATAGTATAAGCCATTAAATCCATAAAACTTTTTAAAAAATAGAATCAACGTTTTGGTAAATCATTTGTGACACCTTTGAGAGTTTTTCAGAGTTAACCATAAAGCTTCCCCAACACATATGCATCATATTATAAAAGAGTTTTTCACATGCGAGTTTGGGAACGCACTTATAGATTGAAGATCGTATCCATATAAGCTTTATTGATCACTTTTTAATCACTATCTCTCCCTCAAAAATTGCATATGTGGTGAAAATTTTTGAATTATTAGTGAATTAAAAAATAAGTTAATGTCCGTTAATTCACATGAGTCTAACTAGGTCTTGGGAGAACAGGAGTGCATGCTGAAAGAATCTTATTATTATACTCCCCCTTAATAAAAGGTTAGAGTGAAAATTGGAGTGTGAGTTTGTTGAGCACACAATTTTGAAAGATTTTGAAATTTCTTTTTGAAAATATCTTGAAAAATTATGCTCAACTAGAGAATGATATTATATTTGCCTTATTAAGTATCATTAGCTTAGTGCTTCTCTTAAGCATTCACAAACTTGGAATGTTTGTATGACATTGCTCAAGACCGAGAAGATTTGAACTTCCCGTTGTTTAGGATAAATGTACATAAATGAACATTTTCCTTTCTTTGGAGACCGAGTCCTAAGCTGACATTTACTTAGAAGTCGTAGAGAAAATTTGAAGAGACATGTGTTGAAACTTTTTGAAACTCTCGCCGAATACATAACACAACATGTCCAATATTAATCAACATTTCTAGGTGCGTAAATATTATTGATTGTCGAGAGACATGTCGGAGGAGATTATTTTTGGTATTTTTGAAATTTTTTGATTTTGTATTTATAGGTTTTATAATTTTGTATTGAGCTTTTCTGATAAATATGTACAAAGAATTACTATAAATTTGCAAGAAGTTAGAGATCCTGTGGAGGCAAACTGCGCATACCAAGGCGACGAACCAAATAGTCAAACCCTTTGGTATGTGCTTAAATACACATACCTTTGACCTTTAAAAACAGACTTAAATGAACAAAAACGTACCAAAAATACATTGTATTTGTATGTTTTCATTTATATTGTGCAGGAAACGGATATCCGATAAAAGGACGAAAAATCAAGCCATAACAGACAAAACCGAGCACAGAATAGAAAAGCATGAAAAGCCAAAGTCAACCAAAGTCAAAGTCAAAGTCAACTAAAAATTCAACCCCGAAAAGTCAAAGCCGAAACCGAAGAAATGTTAAATGGGCCTACCCGTACCCATCTAATGGGTCGGGTCAGCCCATTTAAACATTATTAAGACATAAGGGCCCAAAATCCATTTTTATAATACTCGGCCCATATACAAGCCCAAAGCCTAAACCATTTAACTGTCGTTAGCCATATAAGCCTTAACCCGTTAGTCCTTCAAGGACTGTCTATGTAAACTCAACATACTCCTTGAAGGGCTTAACTTGCCAATTCCTATAACTTGTAACACCACAAAGGACTTTCAATGCAAACCAGCATTACAAAATGAGGGGCTAAAGTTGCCATAACCACAAACTTTAACCCAGTCAAACATAAACCAATTTTTCCCACCAATCCCCTGTTCACCTTCCCTGTCACTCACGACCCGAAAAGCCCTATTACGCTACTCGAACCCATCACCATCCCTAACCCCACTTCATCACATGGCTCATTGCCATGTTGGCAATCCCATGGTGTTTTATTAGGCACTAAACATCAAAGGCTGTGATGATATGACTTGGGCTCCAAGATGATTAGACGGCTGCGATTGAGCTTTTGACCCTCTCACAAAGAAAACACACCCTCTCAGCCTCTCAGTAAAGAAGCACAAAGAAGAGGACTTGAAGACTTAGAGCTTTTAGTATAAATATCGGCTAGTATACCTTATTTATTTTTTGTCGAATTTGGTTAAGTCCAGTCTTGTATTAACAAAGTTTGTCCATTTTTAATATGCAATTTAATTTACCTTGTCATTTTTAATTACTTTCATTTTAAAATCAAGCATTGGTACCCTTTTATTTGTTACTAAATTTTAAGTTTATTCTTTAATCTTGCAATTACATACAAAGTCTTTTAAAACTGTTTAAAAGCTCATGTATAAGCTTTGATTCATTAAAAATGATTAAATAAACACTTGTTTTCACATTTCTGTCTAAAAAAAAACAAAATCACGGACAAAATTTCTGTCAAAAAAGGAGCACTGAAGCAGGTAAATCTGATGGCCTTGGGTTAGAGCTTCTTAGGAAGCATATAGGTTGGTGTAAGCTGATTTGAGAGCTTATTCCTTTGCCAAAAGCTGTAGACCTTTATGAGTTTCCATTTTCTCATTTTTCAAATTTTTTTGCTTATTAACTGTTCATATCCTGCTTATTATTCGCTGATTACTGCTTATTCTATGCTTGATATTGTTGTTTTAAAGCTTATTTGGACTTTGAGTAGTTGCTTACCATGTCATTTATTTATGTTCTTGTTCAAAACTGCCTTTTAATTAGCTTAGTACTGCTTGTCCTTGTTTGTTTATTTTAGTGCTTATTCTTGTGTTTTTATTACTGCTTATTGCTCATTATTTATTGATTGTCATCTGTCTTTAAGAATCCTTGCTTAATTCTTTAAAAATCAGGTTAAAATTTGATTTTTCCAATTTAAAGGGGTGTTTGAGACAGTAGGTCAAAGTGGGTCAAACTGGTTTAAAAACCTTTTGGGTCACTTGGCCAGTTTTTACAAACTTTCTTTAAGAGATTTTGATCTGTTTTCAAGAGTTTTATTGTCTCAGAGCTTGTTTTTAAGTTTTCTCTAAAAAGTGTTTGAAACTATTGGTTCAAAATCAGTTTTACATAGCTTATTTGATTGAGACTTGTTTAACAGCTTTTGAGTTTTGTTTATGGTTCATTTCAGTGTCAAAGCGCAATAGGATTGTTGTTGGTATTGAGTCTTTTATCACTTGTGTTTTGTACAAATCTGTCAAGTCATTCTTTTAGTTTAAAAAAAAAGTCTTCTTTCATTTTCAAATTTAAGTCACTTAAAGTTGTTTTTAGAGTTTAAAATTTTGAGCATAAGCTTATTAGTTGGCAAAGTCCATCTGTTTCAGCTTATCTTTGTCTTTAAAGCTTATTTTCTAGCTTAAATTCATGCCTGCAAAAAGCCATTTTTTCTTTTAAGAAATACCAAAAAAGTGAATTCAGTGTGAGCAGCCTCTTTAATAAGCCTTTTTCTTAGCTTGTTTAAGTTTCAAACTCTTTTCTAATTGGTGTTTTAGATAGCCCATAAGATAAGCTTTAAGCTCATATAAGTCTCATAGCCATAAGGTTCTATTTTGTAGCTTAAAATTAAGCCCAAAAGTGCCCTTGTGGTTGTTTGATTGACTATTTTTGGCCAATTAGCTTATAGCTTTTTAAAGCTTTTCTGTCTGATTTCTTGGCTTATCTTTGTTCACATTTGCTTATTAGATGTAGGAGCTTATCTGTTAGTGCTTATTTTTGTTTCCCCTTAGCTTATTTGTGCTTAAAAGACCAAATAGTTTAGCTTAAGCCTTAGTGTAAAAAAAGCTCATACTGTCACTTTTTCTTTTGCTTATTCCAGCTTATTTTTAAGTTGTATAAAAAAGTTTTTTTTAAGTTGTTTATTTTTGCTAGTTTTACAAGTTTCAAAAAGAAAAAAAATAATAATTTCCAAAAAGGAAGGCCACAGGACTTGAACCTGTGACCTCCCCTTTAACACACACGCGTCCCACACATCACACACACTAACCATAGGTACCAATAGGACCATCTGGTTATGTGTTGCACTATTAATTCTTTATAGTCCTTTTAGCCTTTTAAGCATTCAACCACTTTTAGCTTATTACCAGCTTATTCCAATAAGCTGGTAAGCCCTTTTTATTTTTCATAGAATCATCACTCTTTAAGCTACTTTTTAGAATTTTTTCATATTTTTTTTCATTAGGTTTACTATTTTTAATTAATTTTTCTTTTTAAAAGTGTTTTTAATTCATAAAAAATTATTAAAAAGTCAAAAAATATATATATATATATTTTTTTAAATTTTCTTTTATCATTTAGGACTTAGGAAAATTAAATTTGCATTCGTAGGGTTAAATTTTTAGAATTTTGATTTTTAAAGAACGGGATTTGGTCCCGTTATCGTTTTTTTAGGTTTTAAGCATTAATTGCTTTTGTTTTTAGGATTTCTTTGCTTGTCTTTGGTTATTAATTGTAGAATTAGAATCCTAATCCAAATCTTTGAATTATTCAAAAAACGCGATCACGAACGTAGCTTCGATTCTTAATTCACGCCTCGACGGGAAACGACTCGGGAGGTTTTTTTTAGGGTTTTGCTTTGGATAAAAGTGAAGTCTCTTTAAAAGCCTTACGGAATACTTATCTCTCTTATTATTGATCTTATCCTTATTACGTATTTATTTTATATATTCATTATATTTATATATACTAAAAAGGACGAGTCAATGGCGCCGCTGCCGGGGAGGTGTGTGCGATTATCGTGTTTCGTTTAAAGATTAGTTTTTGAAGACCCTTCCTCGTGAAGTTATCATTTTCCGTTTGTGAATATTTTCTTATTATCAAAAATTAAAAAAATACCAACAATACTTTTCTATTATTGAAAGTACTAAAAACATTGAAAAAACAACAAAACAGAGTCGTGTTTTAATCGTTATAATCGCTCAACCTTTGAACTACAAACTAAAAAGGAGGAATAAGGCCAGGATTGATCCAAGGAAAACATCGCCCAAAAAGACGAACGCTTTTAAATCCGCTTCGCGTGCTAATTTCCTTCCGCTCTCTTGAGAGTAGTTTAAAGAGCTACGTGTGGACTTTGTAACTCCGGTTACCAAAAATATTATGTTGTTCTTGTTTTTAGTGCATGCCACTCGCTCTCTTCGAACTAGTTGTGTATCATTCTTCCAAATCCAACTACTTCAAATCCAAAACGTCGTAACCGTAGACGATCAAAGCACCCTTTTAATCGACGAAGAAGCCTCTGAAATCAATCTCCTCCGTAGTTACGTGGCATGATCAACGTACTAGGCGGAATGCTCCATGCACCCACCGAGGTTTTATGCGGAGGCCAAACGTGTTACCCCCAATTCTAGCAGAGCATTTCGTAGCCACAAGCAAATCAGCTCAGTATAATAAGACTACGGACCAATTCTATCGACTTTGAGAAATACAATCCACATGTAACAGCATTCGATTTATTAAACCAAATAACACCACAATAAAATACAAGGTAAGTGCCTATTACATCTTTACGATTAAGCTTATGCTTTTTCCATTCTCTTTTACGGGGGCAGCCCATCATTGGCTCAAAAAAGAACCCCCTCATTCTATTCTCACTTGGGAAGATCTTGTTTCCAAATTCATTAATGAATTCTTTCCTCCCTCAAGAACGACAAATCTCCGAAATGAAATTTCCAACTTTGAACAACGTTTTGGAGAATCGTTTCATGAGGCATGGGACCATTACGAGGATCTCCTTCGTGCATGCCCTCATCATGGTTTTACCGAATTGCATCAACTTGATACCTTCTACAATGCCTTAAACCCAGCCGACCAAGATTCTTTGAATTCTGCCGCCGGTGGTAATCTTTTGGAAAGAAGTACTCAAGATGTGTTGACGATTATCGAAAACAAATCCAAATTCCGCAATTCATGAAACAAATTGATTGTTTCTCAAGTGAAATCAAGTGATGTTAATTCTTCTTCTTCCTCCGAGATAGCCAAACTTACTCATGCAGTAAATCAGCAAACAAGTACTGTGACTACCGCCATGACCGCTATTCTCAAACAATTTGAAGCAACCCCACCTCCAGCTTCCGTAAAAGCCGTTGAGGAAATTTGTGTTACTTGCGGAGGTGCTCATCCTTATTATCAGTGTCTCGCCGCCGATGGCAACACTTTCCCGGAATATCGGGATAATATTCAAGGATATGTTTTATAAGTCGCCACGGTTAAGTACAATCAGGGTAATTCCGGTTATCGTCCTCTAAGTGTGGCTAATCAAATTCGACCGTCGGGTTTTGCTCAACCTAATGTGCAAAATAATCAAAATCGGTTTAGCCAACCTCAAGGATATAAGCGAGGAAACAATTTCAATCAAGATACATCTTATCAAGCTCCAACTCAACAAAATCAAGTTGTACCTATAAGTGAGTTGGAGAAAATTAAGAAGATAAATGATGTTAATATAAAAGCCATGAAAGCTTAAATTAACAATGTGAAAAATGAGTTAAGGAATGAAATGCAAAATTCAATTCAAACTTCAATGTCTAACCAAACAAATGAGCTCAAGAACATGATGGCAAGTTTCTTTCAAATGAACATCGCCTCTACATCGGGTTTGGGATCTCTCCCTAGCAACACCGTTGCTAACCTGAAAGGTGAGTTGAAAGCCATTACCACTTGAAGTGGTCTTGTTCTTGATGGACCTTTCGTTCCTATGCCTCCTCCATTCATTAATCCAGAGGAGGATGAACATGTAGAGGAGACTTTAACAGACCCAGAACTCACTGAGTATACCATTAAGGTCCCACCTCCTCTTGTCCAAAAAGCTAAACCTACTTCTCTAAAGAATTATGTGGTTCACCAAAGGGATCCTCGTCACCCTCATATCCCTTATCCGTCAAGAATGAACCAAGAAAAACAGAAAGAGAAAGATAAAGTCCAAATTTATAAATTTTGGTAAATGTTTAAACAACTTCACATTAATATCACTCTTACCGATGCTTTGATTCTTATTCCAAAATACCAAAAGATGCTTAAAAGTCTCCTTTCCAACAAGGAGAAACTTTTAGAGCTAAAAAATACACCCTTTAATGAAAATTGCTCAGCGGTTATCCTTAAGAAGTTACCCGAAAAACTTGGAGACCCTGGGAAATTTCTCATTCCGTGTGGTTTTAGTAAGCTCGAGTGCAAGGCCCTAGCCGATCTAGGTGCTAGCATCAACTTGATGCCACTCTCGGTTTGGAAAAAGTTAGGTTTACCCGAGCTTATTTCCACCCAAATGACCCTTGAACTTGCTAACCAGACAATTTGTACATCGGCTGGAATTGCAAGAGATGTCTTTGTTCTGGTTGGAAAGTTCACATTCCCTACCGATTTTGTCATCGTTGATTATGAAAGCGATCCTCGAGTCTCCCTCATCTTGGGAAGACCGTTCTTATGGACCGCTTGTGCTTTGATTGAGGTTCACGGAGAGGAGATGATCCTCCGTGGCGGTGATGAAAGATTAATCTTGAATATGAGACATGATACTTCATGCTATTCAAACCAACCTCATCAAGAATCAATCAGCATGATTGATATCTACAATGTTTCACATGAGGAAATTCTTGAAGATTTGTTTGCAATAAATCATTTAAGTGGCAATCCCACTTCTTCTCTCACTTCTCATACCGATTTAACTTCACCGGAAGTTAATGATGATATCTTTGATCCGGAGGGAGGCATTATTGAGAACTTGCTAAATCTTGATAAAACCAAAGATCTCCCCCCATATCATGATAATCCTTTAAGTGGCAGTACCACTTCTTCTTCACCTAGTCTCCCGATTTCTGAGACTAGCGACTATTTTCTTGAGGAGTTCGCCGATGAACTCGCTCATTTTGCATTTCCACCAGGAATTGATTACCTTCCCTTTGATGCCGAATCTGATCTTCGAGAAATAGAGTATTTGCTTAACCATGATCCTATCGAGGAAATGGATTCTATTCTCGAAGATTCGGTTGATAAAAATTCTCCTGATGACAATCTTGTTGATACCATTTCTGAGATGTTCACCGATGAACATGCTCTTGATTACTCATCCCCACCATTATGGGATGATTATGATGATGAACTTTTTGATCTTGAGACCGTTAATGATAATACTTATGATGATCCTTTTGACTCCAAGGAAGAGAAAATCAAAGATTCTAAAATCTTGATTGATGAACTTGATCCACCTGGATCAAGTGATTTCCTTCCTTCCCCCGAGTGTGACTCGGTTTTCTATGAGGATTTTTTCAAGGTTGATGCTTTGTCTTCGACCGACAACGAGGACAAGGTATTTAACCTGAGAATACTCATTCATGAGAACCATTTTAAAGTCACAAACTTTACAACACCGGATAAGAATGTAAAGAAGATATCTTATGCTTCTTTAATTCTTTAGGATTTTAATCCTCCTCTTTATGAACTTCCTTTCCACAAAGAAGTTCTCGGGTCCGAAACTCTACTCTCGTTTTCATCCGAAAATGAGGAAAAAGTTTTCAACCCCGGGATTCTAACTTCTAAAGGAGTTCATACTTCTCTTCTCCTGGAATTATCTCATCGGGGCCCTAAAGCTTTCAAAGTCATTAAAATTTTTGAAAGCCCGATGGAGATTTTTCCTTGCTCTTATGGAGAGGACATCCGTGTTTTGGATGTTCCGTGTCTCCATTTCTATCCCCCTTGACCAGTTTAAGTATGGGGGGATCGGGTCAAGCTAAGTGACCTTAAACAAGCGCTTCGTGGGTGGCAACCCATGCGTATCTTAATATGATTATAATAGTAGTAATGAATAAGTGTTTTTTGTTGTGAGAGGCTCGCCTCTTCTGTTTTCCGTGTTTTGTGTTTTGTGTATGTCCAGGATTGCCCGAATTTTTGAAGTCTCTCGTGCTCGTAGTTTTTGTCCTTCGATCACTAGAGCTTCACATCCTCAGCTTCATTTTGGGAATCTAATATCCAAATCTTATCGACTAACGTTTATCTTTAAGCATACTTAATAAACGGCTTAGGATTTACATAGAGACCCTTCTTAAAACGTTGAGGACAATGTTTAGTTCTAGTATGGGGGGGCTCTATCGATTTGATTGTGCCTGCAGTCGTTGTTTTTACGTAATCCCGTTTTACCACCAAAATACCAAAAAATGAAAAAATTTAAAAATTTTCAAAAATAAAATAAGTGTTTTTTCCTGCTGGGTAGAATGAGAATAAATTTTGACCCGATCGAGCATGTTGAGCTCTAGCTTGTTCCTTAACTTTTAGACTAAGCGTTCACGGATTTTTGCGAAGAACGAAAAATGATAGAGTTAAGTATGAGTTGGATGCTAAACAAGGATTATTTGGAAATATTAAGAGCTCATGTGTGTAATTTGTGGCTTTTTCTCCCATAAGCTCCTAACCGGACTAATAATACGTGCTATTTTGAAAATTAAACTTAAATCAACAATTTTTGAGATGTAGTCGATATAATAATTTTAGTCTTAGTTCAAATTTATACTTAAATTTTCCAAAAAGAAGTCTTCTTTATATTGTGAAATAAAGTGTGAAATGAAAAAAAATGAAAAATGATGAAAAATATGATGAAAATGAAAAAAAATAAGGAATAATAATTATAAACTGTGGGCTGATAAAAGTTTGCTGCATCTTGCCGGCTCACAACCGATGTTGCAGCCTTCTAAAAGGTCGAGGGTTACAATTGCATCAATGTTATGTTTAATATTAAGTGTGAATTAATAAATAAGATCTCTTTTTGTTAAATTTAAATATGCTTTTAAACTTTGACTATTCTATTTTAAGTTTTTATAAGCTATGTGTAGACGGGAAGTCTAAGAGTTTTTGAAACCAAAGGTCCGTGAGTCCCGATACTAGTCTCTGTGGGGTGTCAAAAGCCTGGTCACTTAGCCGCAAGGTTGGGATGTGCCGAGACGAAAGTCGCTACATGGGATGATCTCGCCTTCAAACTCATTATTCTCAGGTGGAACATAGAATTTTGCAAAACGTTGATCCACGGTTGAAATTCAAAATAGCACATTCACCTAATATATAATAATTGTCGGGAATGAAAAGTTCACAAGTTGCAAATATGAGTAGTGATAGCACCTTAACTGATATTTAACGGTGATTTCGTTTTAAGCCTGGTTTGGGACGAGTGAAAAGTCGGGGACGATGAATTTATCCTTTTTGGGAGCATTTTCAGATCGAAATGCATCTTGTTCTATGATCCCTAACGGTTATGAAAATAACGAAAGTCAAATAAGTTAGTTACTTGCTTAAAAAAAAGTACAAAAAATGAGAAAAAGAAAAGTGCAAAAATATGTGTAGCAATAAGTTTAGATTTATAAAAATGGTAAAAACGGGGCGTTTTCAAAACTAAGGATTCCTTAATTCCCTTTAACGAACACTTATCTACTTTATGAGGTTATTAGTTTAGGGGCTTTGAGATTTTTGGTTTTCTAAGCAGATATTTATATCATTGCATGGGGACACGCAATAGTTTAGTATGGGGGATTTTGGTATGTGCTTAAATACACATACATTTGACCTTTAAAACCGGACTTAAATGACCAAAAACGTACAAAAAATACATTGTATTTGTATGTTTTCATTTATATTGTGCAGGAAATGGATATCCAACAAAAGGACGAAAAACAAAGCCAAAAACGACAAAACCAAGCACGAGAACGGAAATAGCGTGAAGAAAAGACAAAGTCAAAGCCTAAAGTCAAAAAGTCAACGGGGTCAAAATCAAGTCAAAGTCAACCCCGAGAAGTGGCATTAGAAAGAGCATCGAAAATCGAACCCAAAAACCTAAATTGCCAAAAATGGGCCCACTCGTACCCACCTAGTGGGTCCGAGTCAGCCCACTTACATATTTTACCATTTAAACCCTTTAAAATAACCCAAAACCTTTTTATATATATACCCGGTCCAAACCAACTAGGCCCAAAACCTGAATTAATTGTCGTATCACCTTTTTACCTCCATAACATTGTTAGTCCTTGAGGACTAACAATGCAAACACTTATTAATTTCAAGGGCCAATTAAGATGGAAACAAGGACTATCTTTGCAATAACATTATATACTTTCAGGGACCATTTTTACCATTTAGCCAAACCATCACCCCTGCACCTTGTAACTAAAAAAAACACTGTTTATCTTCCTTAATTCCCGCCAATCTCCCTTTGGCACTATTTACCTGTCGTTTTCACTCCAAAACACTACAACCTCACTACACTCCAAGTCCACTGTGGCAATCCCCTCTCACACCATTAGGCAAGAAAAAGAAGGGACAAGATTGAAGAACTTGGGCACTACTCAAGATAAAGGGTCAAGATTGAGGCTTTGAACCTCTCTCACACAGAAAGCACAACAAGCACAAACACACAGCTTATAAATTGAAAAGAAGACAGAAGAAAAGGAGTTAACTAGGAGTAGATTAATTTTTTTAATGTTTTTAAAATTCATGTTTTTAGTCTTTTAAATTTTGTCATTTAACAATTCAAAGCATTGTAACCTTTTTATGTTTAATGAAAATTTTAGTTTTAAGTTTATGCAAAAGTTTTTGAATGTTATTATTTCATGGAATCACGAAGTTTGATGATAAGCTTTTGGAAGATAAGCTAACAAAGGATGAGCTTATGGGTATTTAGAATTTCTTATTTATAAGCAAGGGTAGGATTTAGAGCTTATTAGGGTAATTTGTGTCCTTGTTTAAGCAAAGGATAAAGGTACACATACTTTTTCATTTTTAGCTTATTTGTCTTTTTAGCTTATCAGTTGCTTAATAATGCTTATATGATGCTTATTCTGTCTTAATGTGTCTTATTAAATGAATTTTATGCTTAAATTTTAGCTTATATGTCCTTTAGTATAGATTTGCTTTAAAACTGCTTAATATTGCTTCAAATTGCTTAATTGGTTCCAGCTTATTTCATTGCTTAAAATCTGTTGCATTTAGCTTTTTTTATGCTTATTTTGTTTGGTTGTTATCTGGTTATCATAAGTCCTCGCTTAAATCAGTTGTTATAAGTTTAAAAATGATAAAATGCTACTTAAAGGGGTGTTTGGTTTAACAGATTTTGTGGGTCAAAAAATGATTTTGACACTTGAATCAGTTTAGAATAGCTCAAAGTAGTTATAAAAGTCTGTTTTTAAAAGTCCTAATTTCTTTTTCTGAGTGCTTATTAGTCATGGTTTGAATCTGTTGGTTTTCAGTTTTATAATGTAGC
>BQNB010112152.1:0-22209 GCA_026074375.1 Tanacetum coccineum
CAAGGTCCTCATGCTACTAAACACACATAATGTCTAGAACATGATAACTAAAATTTTAGTTAAACAAAGTCAAATCCTTCGTGAAACAAAAATCTATACAAAATGTCGATATTAAAACATAATAAAAAAATTATGTAAAACTCGTGCGTGCATGGGTATTGAAACTATTTAAGTCTTAAAAAGTTAATATAATTATATAGAAATATATTTAACATTACAAAATCGTGATTTATGAATTGTCACAAAATATAACTTCAAAACAAAATTATTCAAATATAATTACCTGTTACTATTTGCCCAATTTGCGCGCGTGCACGGGTTGATGTAATTGGTTTGTTGATTGATAATTAAGATTAACTATTCCGAATAAAAATATTGAGAGTAAAAAGAGTCTGAAATTCGAACTGTAAGAATTAAAGTGAGTTTATATTAATACACACGGAGCAAAGTAAAAAAACAACATAATCAAACATATAAACATTAGATGTTCTTAAAAAGCATATAATCTACTTAAAATCTCAATAACAGAATTATTACTTAATTCATCCTTTATGTATAAATCTCGTGCGTGCACAACATTAAAACTAGTTTAATTATAAAGACAGTTATTTAATTATATAAATTCACTCTCATCTTTTATTTTCTCCCTTACATTAAACCTCAAATTTAAATCCAACACAAGTTAGGTTTGTTTATTAAATTAAGTGGTTTGGATAAAATGTCTTAATTAACCTCTTAAAGGGGGAAGATAGGCTTTGATGGGTCTCTTAATTAAAAAGGATTAAAGGTTTTAAGCCCACGTTTCTCCTACGAAGTGAAAAGTAAACAACTCTTAATATGAATTCAAATCCTAATTCTAAACCCATGTATAAACGAAACGGGCCCTTCGTTAAATATTATATATACTATACAATAGGCAGACGCCCCGACCCGAAAAAATTTAATGCGACCCGTCCTTTTTGACCCGGCATTTAATGAGGTTTTTTTTTTTTTTTTTTTCCTTTCTTTAAATTGACTTTATTTTAACCTTTTTTTTCTCAAAAACTTTTTAAAATAAAACTTTTTTTTTTCTCGGAATATCCTCTCGCGCTGTTTGAGTCATCGGTCTGTTTTTTTATGAATAAACCTTTAAGTTTCCTCAAACCTCGCGCTCCGCTAATCATCCCGTTTTTTTTCCAATACTCTCTCGCACTTTTTTAGTCATCGGTCTGTTTTTTTTATGAATAACAATAGAACTAACCACGCGCTTCAGGTGCATTAAGTTGCATTAAATGCACCCGGTTGACCCGACCCGGTCCGAACATTTTTTAAATTGTTTTTTTGCTTTCTTATCCAAAATATTCACTCGCATTTTTTCAGTTATCGGTATTGTCGGGTCGACCCGACCCGGTCCGCCCCGACCCGTTCCTTTTTTTATTTACGAAATAGCCCCTCAAATATTTACGAAATACCCCCTCGCACTATGTGTTAAATTACGAAAACTACCCTCATTTTAATTTTTTTTTATAAAATACCCCTTTCCCCACTAGCGGTCGACCGTTAGTTTTTTTAGAATGCACCAAAACAGTGCTTGAAATCGGTCGTTACTTAACGACCGTTAAATTTTTTTTTTCACAAAAATATACCTTCTAACACGTCCAACCAAAAACACCGGCCGCCAAACATCCCGCAGCAGAGCGCGAGTGAACCTAACTTGTTTATATAAAAAAATAAACACACAAACCCACAAACATTAACTAAGAGACATCGGATATAGATCTACCTGAAGCGGTTTTCAAATAATCAAAAGATAGACATCGGAGCAAATCTTTCCACGCCATAATACATGTAAGTTTCACTTCCATTTTACCCACACACACAAGAAAAGGAAAAAAGTGTTTGGTCTCTTCCAATTTTGTTCGGTCACACAACAGCCCAAACAAATGAATAAGTCGGGGTGAGTTCGGTCGGTCATAATACCAAGTAAAGGGGGGTTCGGTCAGGTCGGGTGGAGACCGACCAAATGGTAAGATGTAAGTACTCTTTTGTATTAGGAATCCAAATATCATGTCTAAAGTTTAAAAGCCATAATATGCAACTCATTTGTGTTAGGCCATGTTTGACAACAAGCGTTTTGGAGCAACAAGCGACAACCGGTAAGCATTTTAGATTAAATGCTTGTTTGGCAACACCTCAACAAGCATTTGAATATTGTTTAACCGCTCCAATCTCAAATGCTTCTTAGAGGAGCATTTCAGAACCGCTCCTAGCAGTTTGTTATGAAATTATATTTATACCCTCAAATATAAAATTTATAATTTCTTTAATCGGGTTATATGCCATTTTTTGTAATTTTACACTTTCTAATTACAGCTTACAGCTACGTTACCAAACACCTTTTTTAAACAAACAGCTACTGCTTACTGCTTCTGCTAACTGCTCCTGCTTCCTGCTCCCGCTCTTGATGCTGCTTACTGCTACTACTACGTGTCGCCAAACATACCCCTAATCTTGTTTGCTAGCTCCTCCATTTGCATGCCTTCAGCACCCCATGCATTCTTCTAAAACCATGGATACCATTATAAGTTTTATCAAAAACTGTGACTTGTTCGTTCTCCTCTAAAGCAAACAAACAAGCGAGCCCCGAGCCCGATCCTAAAAAACAAGCTCGAAACACATAGCGAAAGCCAGCTTGAGCTTTCAATAAGCTCGAGCTCGAGCTTTTTATCGAGCTTTAAAAAAGTACATAAAAATGTTTTGATATACATTATTTATATAAACAATGTAAATGCCTAATGTGTATATTGGGTATAAACAACAGATAAATATTTATCGTAGAAGATACTAAAACACAATTGCTTAAAATGTTTTGCATAAAATCATTTACTCTTGAGTCCTTGTCACGAGTATTTTCCTTGACCTTATTAATAAGTTTGCTTATTCGATATATTGTTCGAAGCCGAGCTCAACTTTATGATTACGGCTTGCAAGCGTATCGAGCCAACTCGAGCCTAACTTTTAAAATTTCGAGCCGAAACACAACCCTGTCAAAAGCTCGAGCTCAGCTTGCTTTGATTGCAAGCCCTAGTGTAACTTTCATCAAATAATCAATAACACAAACAAATATATTTAAGGTCAAAGTTGAAAAAGAAAGACTTAAAAGTCAATAGTGGACATTTAATATGGGACGGAGGGAGTACTTATTAAAAGAACAACCACTAAATTCATGTGATTAACAAATCAACTCTAAATATTCCCATACGGCCATAAGTTAACTTTATTACAATAATAAGGCCAACGCGTAGGTATGTGCTTTATTTTCAAAGAAAATGAACTTGTAAATATATTCATGCATTTTTTAATTCCACGATAGGACGTTTTCTTTAACACCATTGTCCTCAATTGGAGCATATTTAAACTATACAACATTTTTTACATTCACAGTATGATACCACCGGGGCAAAACATGTGAGATGCTAGTTACTAGAACATCTGGTGCAATGTCTTATGGCATGTCATAGTGTTTTTAGCCTTTTAGGTACTCATGACATCGCCAAGTGCATCACTACTAGTGCTATAACCATGTGATAGGTATCATAGCTAGCGAGTGAGATATTTTTAGTGATGTGTTATGTGATTTATTTGCGCCTACAACATGTTATATATAGCTACGTAGGGTGTTGTTCTTTATAGTTGCGTTATAAGGTTGGTACTAAGGTCACAAACCCTATAACATATTATAGGGTGCAACGTTGACTCACCTCTTTAAAATGTATCTTTTACATGCACTATAAGAGCAATGAATCATCATGCACAGCCATAAGTTTCCAGAGAAGTTTCAACCTTTCTGAGCTTTTCTAAAAAAGCACTTGGAAATATTATAGGACATTTATATAATACGCGCGTGATGGTTATAAACCTACCTTTAATAGTTTTTGATTTGTTTTTTGTTATGTTTTTATGTGTGAGGTGGAAGTTTTTTTTGTTATAGGAAATGTTTATTGTAAATTGTTGTTGTTTTTGAGGTTTTTTAAAAATAGAATGATTAGAGCACATCGTGCCCAGTACGAGAGTGGCTTGCCAATCTGAGGTGGCCCTCGCCAAACCTTTCGTCATTGCTCGGGTAGTCACCTCGTCAAAAATTCGCCAAATATTTGTATGTGCATTTTTTTGTTTTATTTTTTGCTTTTTATTTTCTGATTTAATGATTTTCATGCGCTGTGTGGATAAAAAATGAGTTACTATAGTTTAAAAATTGAGTTTACTAATAGGGATAAACATTGATCTTGAATCCGATATCAATCGAAAGCGTACAGGTTCTTAGGTAACGTATTAAAACGGTACCCGGGCTCCCGATACAGTATGTAGATTGGTACCAATGAATCGAGCAAAAAAAAAATTCGATAAACCCAACTAATTCCAGTTATCCCGGTATCAAAGCGGTATAGTATCAGAAAAATACCAATTAGAGTAGTCATGTTTTTATAATTAAATTGGTAATCCAAACAACCTTTGAGCCCGATTCTAATGCCAAAACAACAATTATAAAGAAAACCAAACTGTCCCATTTATTGTTTGGAAAAAAACATCCCAAACCAAACCGCTTTACTGAGACACCCATTATATATTTCACAAACCCTCCAAAAAAAATCAAGACCATAACCCTATTATTAATCACTTCAAATTATCAAGTTTTAACTAGTCTTTATTTGTTTTTATATATAGAGACGACACAATTTGTTGAAGACACCCAAAGTTGAATATTATGAAATTCGAACGTCGTATGAAGATAGTGAATACTACGTTGAATTGTTGAAAAAACTGTATTATTTTGATTATTTTAAACGATTTATCATCTATGATTTTGGTAAAATTTAGTAAGTATTTGGATGTTTGTAGAGTTACGATTATCTTGGTAATATGTTTTAATTTAATTGTTTGCTTATGTTTTTGACAAGTTGTGGTTGAAATCATAACGAAAAATGCACTTAGTTTGTTTTTTTATTACAGTCACATGAAAAGTTACTTAGCGGGAAATAAGGACAAAAATGATTTAATAAAAAAGGTGAATAATCAGATATGTATCGATTTCCGATAAACCGTATCCGGTATCAAAAATCCACTAGCCCGTCTGATACGGTACCAGTACACCTTTTTTTAATGCCTCGATAAAGAAATGTGTACCCACTATATTGGTACGGTTTCCGATACCATTTTTGATACCTGGCTCATCCCTTTACATAGATAAAAAAGTTAGAAGAGAATAAACTATTAAGGAGTAAATGTTTAAAAAAAAACGATGTGGATCATAGCCCAAGCGTTGTTGCGGCGTGGGCTAATTCTATTAGAAAGGAGGTAAGAACACGTTTTATTATTTAATAAGCTATATATACAAAACACGTAGTGTTAATACTTCACTACTTATATTAAAATTAACACTGAACATTTACAAATAGTATCTATATAATCCTTACAAAAATTAGAGTAAACTCTACAATTGCTTTCATCCAAGCTTAAAAAGTGATGCTGATAAACAAATATGTGCATAATCCTCTCTAACTGGTTCACCGTCAGCAGCTTGGTTTAAAAATACGCGCATCATTGTGCAAATTGCACGCATTATTGCATTGCATTTTAAAATATCGCAATCATGTTCTCTAATGCAAGGCCACATCCCATATTGCGTTCGCATTAAACCCCAATTTAAAAGCCGACATTATGAATGCTAGGCAAAACGTCGCAAATCTCTGCAATCAAGAATATATGTCATCTTTAGTCCACATTAAACTAAATAAAAAATACCAATACTTGGTGTTTAATGTCCTTTAAAATAAAATTTGTTAAAAGACGTCCAAGAACAAACACAATTAACAAAATCTAGTATATGTTGTTTTGCTAAGTAGTTTTATGTCAATCTTATGCTTTCGATTTATTTATTGTTAAAAAAATAGATTATGGCCTAAATTCAATATCATAAGTTAAACTTATTTTGTAATTTTATTTGTCATTTACCTTGGTACTTAGTGGGGAATAAATCTATGTATACATAGTTTTTCTGTACTTTTTTAATAATAAACGACAGTTCACTCTAAATTCCGCTCTCATTCGCATCACGCATGCACGGCAAATGGCCTTTGGGACCTTTAGCCGCTATTGGATACAAAAAAAAGCGCATTTTAAAAAAAACCATGGATCAACGAGACACTGCAAAGCAAAAAACAAGAGTATCAAGAAACTTTTAAAGCGCAAACGAATAAAACCACAATACAGAAAGAATGTAAACAAAAATGATATAAATACCTTTAAATCAGAATCTTGCCATGATGTCTTGCCCCCTACTAAAATAAGATTAAAACATTCTTAGCAATTTAATCTATTTAGTAATACTGTTAAGCAAACGGCAGTTCACACATAAGATAAAAGTCACCTTCAATAATCATCTGAACAACTTACGAGGACAGTATGTTTAGTACGGAACGGTAATTACTATAACGACATATAATATAATGGGCTAAACGTTACGCACTGCAGTGGATCCAGCACGCATTATGACTGAAATTGCAAGAAGGATTTTGTTATGTCACGTATTCCCGAAGCGAAAACCTTTCCCACATTTAAGGCAACGCGTTGAAAGTAAGCAAAACCTTATTAGCAAACTCTGACATTAGGTAATTGTTATTCCTAACTAAAAAAACCGATGTTGATAACTTCATCTACATGACACCAAGAATGTTAGATAGAGTGTAAATAACGAATTCAAAATGTTCTTGATTTGCGACTACCGGTCCAGAGTGAAAGAAATTAGTCAGATTGTGAACACCTACCCCCGGTTCGGCTTCATATAAGTTTTTCATGTCAAATAGTATCATATGGATGCATACCTGACAGTTACCTCGCAAGTTACGGACCGCTTCATATTCATCATCGCTTCATTGTAGAGCAAACTATTTTTAAAGCATAAAATCATAGTTTAACCCATGTTTCTTTGAGGATTGGTCTGTGCACATTTCCTAGTGTTTCGGTCTCAAACCAACAAAAAGTGGATGTCAATGAGACAGCAGATGTTTACAAAGAACGACGGGAAATGGAAGAGAATGTTGTGAAAACCAATTTGCACCAAATTAGAATCTACGACGTTCTCTTCAAATTTCGCGTCCTGCTTTGATATGACACACTCTATCAGTGACATCGGCTTTTTGTTGACCTAAATATGACACGCCATAAACAAATATAAAAACAAAAGACATGTAATGACAACTGTTGGTAAAATTGTATCTAACTATATTGTGAAAACCGTTTTGGCCAGTAAGAGCCTCAATTCCAAAAATTATCATTGTTTGCAATACCTGACGAAGGATAAGCCCTTGTGCCAAGTTTACCGGAGCGCAATCATATTTCATCAATGCCTTTTTACAAAGCATTTATTTGGTGGCGCAACGTGTAAAATACAATAGTTTTAAAAAAGGAGGATTTAGTATCATTTACCAGTAAGCGAAACCGAAAATCCAAGATGCCACCAGATACGACATACGCAAGAGGCATAAACATACTACCCACATGCAAGCATTGTTAATTACCTTAACAGATCAACTCTACAATCTAAATGCAGATTGCTAACTTGAAAAAAAAACAAACGTGTATTGCCGAAGATAGCCCAAAGGTGCAACAAAAAAAAACGCATGCTACCATTATGACAAAAGAGCCCATAAAACCAAGAAGTCTTGATATACAAACCAACTACCAAAAATATAGTACATTGAAAACATAACTAGGGTAGGTAATAAACAAAATATAAAAAGAAGATAAGGAAAAACAGAATGACCGACACACGACGAGACAAACTTAAAAAACAGGCCAACTAAGCACACTTAGGAGGAGCCAAAATAAAAGAACGGAAATTTGGGTCGCATACTTTCCTAAGTTCATGTAAGAAGCCATTGGAGATTGGCTCAAATAAGAGCTTCAGGTCGAAGCATATCATGGCTGCACACCTAAAAATTTGCCTCCGCCAAATTACATACCGCTCATATTCATTAGAGCCCTTATCACAGTAGCAGTATTTCATGTGCCATATGGCAAAAAGAAAGTAAGTTAAAAAGGATGGTCGTAGTAATCCGGCTACACGAAAAAAGGGTTAAGTCACTATCCCCTAATCCACGAATGCAGTGAATTAGAAGCGATTTTCCTATGACAAAACCCTTATGACACTCTGACTACCATGTCCTAATTAACATGTAAGGAAGTTAACTCCTTAAAATACAATACTTTATTTAACATTATTATTATTGACATCCTGACAAGACTTAGGGGTAGGACCACAAAGACATATCATGATCATAATGGTCAGATTTATAAGTGCTGTTCCAAATGAAAGGTGGTTGCATAACATGGCTGCAAAAACCTGTGTCGTAGTGTTGCCTTGCCAAGACGCATGCCGGTTTGACACGTCCCTTTCAATAAGGATCTCACAACCGTTAGAATATCATCATCGCACGCAGTCTGTAAAAATAATAAGTGAGCCTATAATCTGGTGGATTCAAACGGGAAAAAAGATGTATGCATAGGTGCATCAAATTCGTTACAACCTCAAATAAGCACAACCTTAATCAAAGTTGCTTAAATTGGTCACATCCACCCAATAACTAGAAATCAAAGGATGGAATGCATTTGCAATGGTTGTAAATTGCGTAGTTTAGCCCACGGCCAAAAAGTTAAATGGCCACAAACCTTAATGAACACATAACCTGATCAAAGCTGAGTAAATTTAGCGCAACATCTTCCTTAGAGAGTATTAGAATAACACAACCAAAATTGGTCCTTGTGAAGCAGATCAGACAGGTTTCAAAAACTCCAATAAGCTGAATACATCTGGCATGGTCGCAAAAACCCAATGATTTTGACGTAACCACTAACGCGAAAATCACAGCATAACAACATTTCACACCAAGATGCTAACAATCAATATAATGACGCAAAAAAATGAGCCACAACAATAATGTCTACAATTAAGTCAAAGTGAATGACGTAAGCCGATTGGCAACCAAGACTCAGACATGTTGAAAACACAAAAGAGTGGTTACACAAACCCGTCATGGCTGCAGAACATAACATTTTGCCCAGCCAAAATGCCAGTAACCACCCTTAATTCGAACACTCCACAATTCATGACAAAGTCCCTTCTTGGTAGTTCCATGCAAATACATATTCATGCATTAACCGCAATAAACATACGTAGAGCAAATTATAAGCGCAATAAGTATATATAAGCAAGCCCAGTTTGTGACATCACAATTAATCCTTGTGTATGAAGGTCAGTCAAGTCGAAAACCAACAAAAGCGGATACATCTGGCATGGTTGCGAACCTAGCGGGTTGCCGTGTCAATGCGTGAAGAATCACAGCTTATAAGATAAGGATACATACTAAGCTAGATGACAACAAACACTCAGGCCAACAAAGAAAACAGGTACAAAAATAAGCCCAAAGAAAAAAAGGCGGGCCTTTATCGCCACACAACATGATGTTTAGGATAAAGTATAACAGAAAAACACATGCATAAACTGTTATGTCTATAACCAAGTGTGAAACTCAGAGATTAAAAGTTTAAGGAAAGTTATGGTTGCCATGGCTGCAAACTGAGTGTTCGTCCCGCCAAAATGCAAATGCTAACAACCTTAAATAACGCACAAAACGCTGAATCAAAAATCCCTAAGTACTGTGGTTACTTATGGTTCTTATCCACCTGAAAACATCAACAACCAAAACATTCCAACGCGTTGTACCACATACTACCAATCATGTCGAGTGGCAACAAAAATTCCAAAAAAAGTAAAAAATAGGCACATCTGCCATAGCTGCAAACACAACAGTTTGCTCTACCAAGATGCAGACGACCACATAACCAACATTTTCAACTCATAAAAGCAACTTAAAAAGTGCAATTAATGATATATAAAACAAATAATAAGCGCAAATAAATAAGCTCCTAAACTAAACATCAATGTCGATGTGGAAACAAAACAGTTTGGCCTACCAAGATGATACGACCATATATTCAACAATTTTATTTAACTCATAAAGCAACTCAAAAGCGCAATAATCATAATATAAAAGCGAAATTATATCGCAATAGCTATATATATATATATATGAAATATAATATAAATATATACATATATATAATTTATTAAAAAATATATATATATATAATATATAATATATAATATATATATATATAAATTTATATATATATAAATATAAATATGCGTAATCAAATTTTATCACACCTCAATGGTACCTGTGTATGACAGGTTTGGACAAGTTTAAAACCCAAATAATCGGATACATCGACATGGTTGCAAAACCCAATGATTTGTCGTGCCAATGCGCTAAGAATTAACAACCATCAGAATTCTAAGCACCCCCAGACCACTTGGCAACCTAAAGCCCGAAAAAAAAAAAAAAAAAATCAAAATTTAAATTTTAGAGAAGGCGTAAAGATTGATGAATTGGTGTCGGTGACGATATATGAAATAGATTGAAACTTGCAACACTATAAGGACGCTACTAAAATAAGAACGACACTACCAAAGACACGTACTAACTAAACGACCCACAAACACACAGGCCAACAATCAGGCCAAAATAAGCCCAAAGAAAAAAAGACGGGCTTTTGTCGCCACTCGACATGATGTTTAGTATAGAGTATAATATAATAGGTTTAGGATCAATGTGTTTGCATTTAAGTGAATGTGTTAGGAAAATATTAAGATTTTCAAGTGAGTGATTATCAAAAGTTTTGTACTTGTTCCGTCTCATAATAAGTGTTTATGTTGATAATACATAAAAGTTTAAAAAAATATACTCACTACTAGCTACCTTATTAATTAATAGAAATTATTATCACAACTATTTTTAATATTAGAGCATCACAGATGTTGGTGACTAAAGTCAAACGACACTATGCCCCAGTTACTCACTAATTTTTCCTTCATTTATCTTCCTATTCAATGAAGCCGAAATCCCGCCACTTTTGTAAAACAACAAATACCCAATAAAACAACAAATTCAAAACAAAATCAATTATAGAAACACAAAACCAATATTTGGCGCACGCCAATTTTTCACTTGCACTTTGGCGAGGAGGGGGAGGCAATGCAGTTTTAGGCTTTGGCTTAAGCTAAAAAAGTGCCATGTAGATTTGATATTTGGGTGGCGTTACTGCACCAAATACTCTTAAGTTAAGATAATAAACGAATACTATTCTGATAAAAAGTAAAACTAAGCAAGAGAAAGTAACAGATAATGGTGACCATTTGATGGGGTCTCATCACAAAGAGCTGTATTTTGATCATATTTTCGTTTTGCCATTTTTGGAGCGCGGCACACATTATATACTGCGCACCGTAATTGCGTGCATTATGTAATTGGTTTTTAAAGTAAAAACTCGAATATTCGGCGAGCTCAGGAATTGAAGATACCGCTTTAAACTGATATATTGCTCGCTAGTTTAGTTTTTTTAAACCTAAACGAACAAGGAATGGACATGTGGATTCATGCTTAGGCAAACAGGTTTGCGCGTCCAGTGAAATCCCTTCAGCGCAAACAATTTATAACCAATCAATAAAAATGCCATGTGTAATTGTTGCTAAGACCAACGCGTCACGTTTTGCACGCCGAATTTAATTTATTCCTTATTTTTTAATTGAAGCTACACGTGTCATGTTGTTATTAGTTAATCGGGTGTCACGCTTCACACAAGAGTGCGCGCATCAAAATGGACAAAAACAAAAAAGGTCGTGGTTTGAGTGAAATTGGTAAACGCATGATGTATTAAGAATGTTTTGCCATTTTAGAAGGCAAGGTACCAATAAGCGACCCACCTGAAACTTATGCTGAGTGACCGGCGTTGCCCGTCGTTAAGGTATCGCACAACGGTGTTGAGCCATCAAACCGTTGGGCAGGGATGTTAACCCACATTGGTGTGTTGGTGATGAAATGTAAAGCTCTGATGGACGCTTGAATAACAATACACGTTTTCAATGTTACCACGTGTTTATGATACCTAGCTCTCTAAAATGTGACATACTATAAAAGAAAAAATTTTGTACAAAAGAAATATAGAAAAACACGAAAGAGACAGCAACAAAAAATTAAAGTTAGTAGTAAA
The DNA here is from genome assembly GCA_026074375.1 of Tanacetum coccineum. NCBI lineage: Eukaryota > Viridiplantae > Streptophyta > Magnoliopsida > Asterales > Asteraceae > Tanacetum > Tanacetum coccineum. Next base: position 12,148 of record BQNB010112152.1, read on the forward strand.
CAGCTAAACTTAGACCTTATTTGTAGACATACACATTTTTTACTTGTTATACAAAACCCACATGTACTTGGCGTGAGGACGCGTACCAAGTCTGCAATTACTCAACCTCTAGAATCTATCCCCTCCATTCCATCAAATTTCCCCCAATTTTGACAATCTGTCAAAACAACCCACACCACACCACACCTGGAACAACAACCAATTCCCCCAAACCCAAAACACAACCCACACACGCAACCAACCAACCACCAATCTCCCCAACCCCCGACTCCCTCGACTCCTCCCCTCGCTCCCGCAACACCGACTCATGGGACGAAACCACAACCACCACCACCACAACCACCACTTTCAACCCCCAACCCAAACTCCGTCTCATGTGCTCTTACGGCGGCCACATCGTCCCTCGCCCTCACGACAAATCCTTATGCTACATCGGCGGATGACAATTCGCAACTTCGTCGTGACCGCCACACTTCCCTCATTGACCCTCACTCTCGTCTCAAATCATCATCACTACCAAAACCCTTAATCAAATCACAAATCATCATCCTCCTTAACATCCCAACAGAAAACACAATTTTTTTTTACCCAACCGTTTTACCCCTCTTAAATACCAGCTCTTCCATCCAAGTTCTGGACTCGTTGATTTCGGTTACCAGACTGATGAAGATCTGGATAATATGATTGTATAAGAGCGAATTGAACGCTGACGTCACCAAGTCGTCACGTTTGAGGCTGTTTCTGTTTCCGAATAAACCGGAGTCTGTTACGTCTATTGGATCTTTGTTGGAGAATAGTACTAAATCTGAAGATTGGTTTTTGAATGCTTTAAATGGTACCACTTCGGGTTTTTCGGATACTTCTTCTGTTAATTGTTTGTTAGGGTTAGACGACGACGTTTTGGGGGGATCATCGCTTCAACCAAATGATAATAAAAAGGACCCTGGTTTAGTTAAGGTTAATAGTAATGTTGGGATTAATAATGTTAATGTGAAAATTGGTGGGGGTCAGGATGTTCATTCGGTACCGGATTTGGAACGAACGTCGTCGTTTGGATCGGCGTCTAGTTCGCCTTCGTTAGCGAGTTTGCCGCCTATTAGGGTGCATGTGGAGGAGGGGTTAAGGATGTTGAGGATCATTGTTGGGGTAATATGAATTAAATGGTGAGTAATCCTCTGTGGTTTTACGGGTGTGCCGATTGTTGGGGAAATCGGATAAGGTAAATCGCGTTTTTTGTCCCGAGGAATAGAGGTCTGATCATGGGTCCGCATCAAGGCTATCCAGAAGTGGTTCCATTCAGTTCCAGGTTCAGCGCAGATGCAGTAGTCCAGCAGCAGCAAGCACTGATAATCAGCAGGAAGCCGTCTAACTGGGTTGATTTAGCTTGCACCTGATTCCATTTCGAGGTATTTATTGTGTTTTAAGGAAAGTTTAGTTAAGAGTATAGATTGTGCATACTATGTGATGCCGACGTTTTGAAATGACTGTATTGAAAGTTTAAAATAAAAGTGTTATATTGTGTGTATTGTTAATTGTTTTGCAGTGATGGTAGCAGCAAAAACCGACTATGATTATCAGGATCCATTATGCAGATTCAATCTTGTAATAACGTTAATCGAACTGGTGAGATGAGTAATAAATAATAGTAATGTGAGTGATCAGAGTGTTAGGATTCAGATGCAACAACAACAACAGCAGCAGCAGCAACAAATGGCGGATTCTGCTTATTTAATGTCCATGTCGAATACACAAGTTGATCCACAGCATACTCAGATGCACCATCAACAACAGCCACAGTTTATTCATACAGCTGTTCCGCAGCCGCAGTATATTCAGCACCATCCGTCTGGTGCGGTGCCAATGGCGTCTTATTATCAGATGTATCCGTCTCAGAACCAGACATCATCCGCACCATCCCGGCACATGACAGCAGAATTTTGTTTTATATGCCTGGCGTCCTGTGAGGCAGGCGCCTCAGGGGGGGTATAAAATGCAAATGCAGACAGCAAGTACGGTTAATGCCGCGAGGAGTCGTCCCTGTGACTTCTACTCCTCTTCTTGGCACATAGCAAGTGCCTAGCCTACTTTATACCACCGCAAGGACAACTCAACTTTTCCGAAAATCGAGTATTGCCTGCGGGTGTTTATGGAACAACGAATTCTGGTGGGTCTCAGTATGTTCAGGTTCCTTATAGCCAACATCAGGTTGAGCCTCAATATGTCGGGTATTCACAGATGCATCACCCGTCTCAGTCTGTTGCTTCTTCTGCGTCTAGTGCTGGAGCTAATTATGGGTATGAATTTTGCCGAACCTAAGCACAAATACAGGACACACGTATACTACGGCTGCTCAAACAACCGTTGCCCAGTATGCCATACCTCAGATCCGACGAGCCGTACTCAAATATCAAACTGTTGGCTGTGAATCAGGATCTTAATCTTCCTTCAGTGGAGAACTATCAAGAAGAAAGGATTGATTTGTTATCTATAAACTGAGTGTTGCAAGAACCAATAGGTAACAAAGCACAAACAGGGAGAAAAAACTCAACAGTCTTAAAAGTGAGTTTGGGTGAAAGTTTTGCAGTTAAAGTTTGTTTAAATTTTTTTTATCTGGTGTTTTTGATTATAATGTTGTCTATGGAATCTCTTATTTGTAGTTGCTGGTTGTGTTTAATTAAGATAATAAGTATAACTTGGTAAGTTTATATTTTTTTTGACTTGTGTATTCTTCCGTTCAATGAAAACGTTTATCCTCCTATTATAGGCCATAATATTCTAGTGAAAATAAATAGTGTATTCTTGAAATTTTATTGTTCAAGCATGAAACTTGATGCCGTTGTAAATTAATTGTGTATTTTTGGTATGTATCGAGACCTGAGTGGGTGTAATATCATGTCACAAAAACTTTTAGTTGATCTTTCGCTTTCAACTCCAAATGGTGACATGTGGGACATCTTGTGATACAATACAAACTGATTGTGAATATCTTTCTCTATTGTTGGTATTGAGGAGTGACTCATATTAGCAAAACCTGTATGAAGTTAGATAGCAGATAGCTGCCCATGGATTTTAAAGTGTTGCGTTTGATAACATACTTTCACGTAAACAAGTTGTAGTTTATGTATTATGTAGATTCAGTAGCGCTGAGAAACTTCATATATATTTGGTAATTTGGTCTTTTCCTTCCTTTAATGAACAACACGTTTTTAAAAATGACTTGTATAACTACGTATCGTATAGTGGAATCTGTGTCCATTTCCGTGCGCCTTATGTGCCATACCACTTTTGGCATGTGGCTATTTTCGAGTATTATACAAAAGATGGCCTTGTGATACATTTTGGGCTAAACACGATTCATTTTTGATCTTTCTTCTTCCTAAGGGGCATATACAGTTTATTTTGTTTGACACAAGTCTTGAACTTGTACTTGCAACTTGGAGATCTTGAAGACTCAAATGGACTTGCCATATTCCCTTGGAATAGAAACTAGAGTTGTATTGTACACCACAAAAATTACTTCACACATCATATATCACGGGTCGTTGTTTTTCTCTTGTATTCCGTGGTGGGTGAAGTAATTTGTGTACTATACTTTATACATATCATCTACCAGTTAAATACAAGGGGACAACTAGCATCAAAATGGATCAAACTACTAAAGAGTACCATGACGTGCATAGATACTTTGTTTTAGCATTTTTTTGCTGAACATATAGTCAGGGGTTCTGTTTTTAACTTTATTTCAATTATCTAACGATATCTGTGGAATACATTCTCACCCGTACAAGGGTAAATGAGTAATGGTTCCTTTGGGGATCTGGTCTGGTCTTTGGGGTGATCATATCTACCTGGTCCTGACCAAAGATGGCTTGAACTCTAAAATCTTGGTCAGCTTTGGCTTATCAATTGGGTTTTACACAAGTTTAGTTTTAGAAGACATATATTTGTCAAATGAATTTTGAATCCAGAAATTGACCTTTTCTCGTCTATGTTAAACCTCGATCCTTATTAAAATGTTTGATGAACCTGTTTGTTGAGGTTAGATGGGTCTCTTTATGAGTCATTTTACCGTGTAAGAATTTTGGTAAACAAAACATTCCTATCTGCATAAAAGAATGATCTGGCTTAGGCAGCTAATTCATAAATTAAGAATCAAGTTTAAAAACGCGTTAATGCATCAAAAAAGTGGGCGATGGGGATTAAGACGAACTGAAAATTCATGAACATTTATAAAAAACCGTTTCAGTAAAAAAAGTTCGTTTAATTATTAAATGAAAACGAACATGACCAATATTTTTACGTTCGTTGTAGTTAAATGAACCGAACATGAACCAAATGTCTTGTCTGTTAATTATTATTTCGGGACAGTCCGATACATTTCGTTAACGTTCATAGAAGTTCATTTTATTTTATTATGTCTTATTTTCGTAACTTTTATATATACTTTAAAGTTAGTTTACTTAATCAAAACAAAACTTAAAACACAATATTATGTAAGTTGTAAATTTTATGTTTAATTTTTCTAAATTCAGTATTCCGTTGTTTATATATGTATCGTTTGAAGTGTTTTAAAAATAACGAACGCACATTATACAACCATAATCTATTAATTACCTTATTATGGCATTTTTATTGAACATTTATTTTTTTAGAAAGACTATAAAAATTAGACTTTTAAAACTTATTGTGGTTATGAAAATATTAAACTTTTAATTTATACTGATTAAATAAGGATGTTGCAATCTTGACCATCCATCTCATTTTAAAAAGAACCACATAATAAAGGGACACGTGTCACTTCTTAATTAAAAAAACACATTTATTTTTAAATTGAAATATCTTTTTATCTATTTTTTTTATGATCTAATTGCATCATATTTTTTTAAAATTTTGTGCTCTTTAATTCAACATTTAGTTTTTTATATATTTTAATGAATTTTTAGTTTTTATTTTTATTTTTAGTGGGTTTATTTTATTTTGATTCAAATTTTTTACAACCTAAAAACTTTAATTAATACAAATGCTTGATTGGTATGATGTAACATTTGTTCAACACACAAATAGTCACCGGGTACCCGTCGCCGCATTGTGCGGGTAACATGCTAGTATTTTCTTAATAAACGAAATGAACAAGAAAATTCGTCCGTTTAAACGATCGTGTTTGTTTATTTGTCCGGTTAAAATTTAACGAACGAAACATAAACAAAGCTCCGTTCTTGTTAGTCCCGGTTCGTTTACGACCTCAAGCCCTACACACAGTTAATATAAATAAAAGCAATATACCTCATGAATACAAAATTTTTGGCCACCATCTGACTTTGGCAAATATGCTTGTAAATATATATTACTGTATACATTAAAGAATGCAGAACTATGTGGGTGGAAACAATATACCCCCAAATTGTACAACCATAGAATACAAAATTATACCTGAGTCTGCAAATTTAATAACAATTCTGCATACTCTCAAGTTTCTGCGCAAGTTGTTCTATATGAATGTGTGGTTCTAGAGATTCCAAACTGCTTAGGTCGTTGACAAGAGCTGCATAATCTATCTGTAATTCTAATAATGCAGCATCCAATTAATTTAATGTTGAATTGAAAGATAAGAAATGTTTGTTATCATAAAGCCACTGAAGCAGTACTAATCTCTGTTCGGGTTCTTTGAAGAGAAGATCTTGTTAAACCCTTCACTTCCTGCAAATTTTCAGTTGCATGAGATCGACATAGAAGTGAAATTCAAAAATAGATTGAATAAGGTTTGTATATATCCCCCAACATGTCAGAATGTCAGAACTTTATGTGAATGGACTGAAGGACACTTGCAATGTTTTCAGATGCAAACTCTATACATTTCACATGATAGTTTGTTCTTATAGAACTTGAGTGCAATAGTTATTTACAAAAAAAAACTTTTATAATGTTATCAGATGCAAACAAACTCTTAACCAACCTGCCCATTTTGCCACCTCTAGATTTCAACATCGCGTATGGGATGAATACATGTAGCTAAAACAGTTAGGATCTTAAAAAATGGAAGAACTTCATACTATCCTATACAATAGATGATTAGTGCATCACAAGTAATGTTGCTCTCTTTTATACTTTTCACACTTAAACCACATTAACAAGTAAAAGTATGACACACATGTCCCTAGGAAGCCATTCACAATCAAAGGTACAGACAGCCAATGAGCTAAAAGTTTATAAAACAATTTTCTAGTTTACTCTTTTTATCCGAATTCTTCACTTAAACATGATTGCAAGTAATGTTATTAATCAAAAAGAATCTTAACCAGGTAGCATAGTTGATGTCAATTGATGACTCACCAAATGAACCCTTCTAACTTCAATGCACGTAAAGCTACTTGCAATAATTCTCCCCTTTTGGAATCAACTTCTGACTTGCATCGTTGAACAACATGTAGTACAGTTCATCTCTTGGTTACAACTCTTCAACCAACAGAGTAGTAGCCATCAGACATCAAAAAGATAGAAATAAAAACTACGGTTTGTTTTAGCAATATAATGATTTTAGTAAATTTGGTTTGAAGTTATCTCAAGCAGGTAAAATTAAAAGGCTTAACTAAGAGTTGAACATATCCAATGGGTTGAAAGGGCCAAACAAGTCAACAATGAAAGTAGCTCAAAGTATATTTTTAATGAAAAAAAAAAAAAAAAAAACAAATGAAAACCTCTTAAATCATTGTTTAAAACATAGATTTATAATAACTAACAAGTGTTATATGATTAACTCAGCCACAATCTCCCATGTTACTCGTACTAACATAACCATTTCCAATCATACTAATAAATGAAATAATCAACTAAACGGATTTTCACATAAAAAATTTAAACTTTCCAAGACCCATTATTGACCATCCCATCGACATCAATCATCATCATTCATTCAAGATTATCTTTATCAGCTTCAAAATCTACCCACCACTGACTCAACAATTTCCCCTTATATTTTGTGCCCGTTATTGAGTACAGTTCCCATCTGCTGCTGTGGTTTTAAGAAACGTCTTCAAGTCTTTCAATACCAACTACAAGCAACAATAAAATGAACTAAGTAACTCAACCTCATTAGGGATATACTCATTTCCTCAAAAGGTTGTCTTAATTCTTAATCGTTTCAATAATTCCCCCGTTTTATCATTAATTTTTACTCTCCTAACACTTCAGCAGGGAGAAAGCCGAAAATGATATTGGCAAAGGTTTGGACATTTAGATATTATTCAAAAGACCATCCGTGATCTTGATTCTTCATCTTATTCATATATGCAACGTATGTTCTTTTAGCATATATATATACTAGTTTCATAGCCCCCCAAATAGGCGGGCTAACTTCAAGATAATACATGCCAAACTCTAAACGTGTGTAAAGCAATCGTGAAGTAGAGTTGAAAAGCTTAAAAAACATGCTGATATTTCCGTACAATATCATGGAATCGAATGTATTCAAAGCTTCCAGGTGAAAGGGTTATATAGAACATCTTTTAATAAACTATAGTTCTAGAAACTTGCTCAAAAAATTCACAACAGTAACCTTCTATGAAGGATTCTGCTCTCAAATTCAGACTCATGACGTCCCTTGAAGAACTTTTGGATGCATTAACGTTGGTCTTGCTACCACCCATGAGATCTCTTAAGGAATTTCCATCTCGTATTGTCCCCCTCGTGCTTACCCACTTTTTCTTTGATCTTCGTCCTTTAACTTTTGCTTGAACCTTTGCTTCCACCAAGAAGGGTCTATATATTCTTGTTTTGCTTGTGAAGGAGGAGATTCATGAGGTCCAAGATATATATTCCTATCCTTCTCAGCCTTTATAAGTGTAAAGAAACAGTTATCGTTAGATACAAAGTGGTGGCAAAGTGAATGGGTCAGACAGAGTGGGTAGCCTGTCAGGTTGGGCCAAATCACACACACTGCTAATAGATCTATATTATTTTATCTATAATTAAGTGTGAAATATGAATCACATTTCTAGATGACATTTGGCCACTTACAAATTAACATAAGGGTAAATGTCGTAAAATACCAACGTACTTTCGGAAATTTACCACAATGAACCATTTACTTTTTTATTACCGAAATCACCAACCGTACATTTTCAATCAATTTATTTTTTCAACATGAACCAAACGTATGAACCGTTATTAATATGTGACAACGTTAGTCCATTTAAGCCCAACTAACGTTTGCATCGTTAGTCCTTTTATACTAACGACGTTACTTTTTTTAAAACATTACGTTGTGGTATAAAAAATTTACAAATTGTTTTATAAAAACAATTTTTTTTAAAAAAATAATTTTTTTTTATTTTTAAAACAATTTTTATAAAAACAATTATTTTTTTTAAAATTATTTTTTTTTAAATTGTTTTTAAAAAAAATTTATAAAACAATTTAAAAAAATTATTTTTATAAAAACAATTTTGAAAAACAATTTAAAAAAAACATTTAATTGTTTTTATAAAATTGTTTTAAATTTTTTTTTATAAAAACAATTTTTTTTAAATAATTTTTTTTTTAATTTACAAAGTTCAATTTTTTTTTCGTACTTTGTAAATTAAAAAAAATTTAAGTATGAAATTTTTTTTGAAATTTTTTAAAAAAATTAAGATTTTAAAAAGTACGAATTTTTTTAAAATTTTTTTACGAATAATAACGTAAATTTTTTTTTAAAAAAAGTTAAAAAGTACGAAAAAAATTTAAAATTGTTTTAAAAAAATTAAGATTTTAAAACGTACGAAAAAAATTATAAAAATTTTCTAAAAAAATTAAATTTTTTTTACGAAAAATAACGTAAAAACAATTTTTTATAAAAAAATTAAAAAATAAAGAGAAAACGGTCGTTAGTATAAAAGACTAACGATGCAAACGATCGTTGGCTAAATGGACTAACGTTGCCACATAATAACTAACGGTACAAACGTTTGGTTCATGTTGAAAAAAAAAAGTACGTTGGTGATATCGGTAATAAAAAAGTAAATGATTCATTGTGGTAAATTTCAGAAAGTACGTTGGTATTCTACGACATTTACCCTTTTGATTACCGTTAACAAATTTCTCAAGTTGGTTAAAAAAAGTACACAATTCTTTAGAAAATAAAACTGATTTTCATTATATTATAATGAAATTCAAACATCATTTTGGCCAATTCAAACGAGCCGAATCAACTAGCATTGATTCCATATTATTATTCGGGCCAGACTTCCTAAATGTTTGCTAAAAATTCTTTTATAGTATAAAGGAGGTTGAATCGACCCGCGCGTGGCGGCGAAGCAACTATTTTATTGTGACATGAATTTTTATTAAAGTACGATTTTCTTGTTCCTTAAATCAAGAATATATAAAACTCAAAGTCTACATGAAAATCAGTTAGGTTTAATTTCTCGTTGAATTTTCTAAAATTGTGTACTAATTACTCTTTGATAGATATGTCATTTATTTTAAATTGCATACCTTATAAATTGCAATTTTGATAAAATATAATATATGATATATAACAAGCAAAAGAACCCGCGCGTTGCGTCGGGGCTAATTTTTTTCCGAATAATTTTTTTACTTTTCGGGGTTTTTTTTGGACGATGCATTATGACGGGGCTAATTTTTAATATTTTTTTTTTGTATGATTCGGGGAAAAAAAATTTGCGTTGGGACGGGCTAATTTTTTCCCGGATATTTTCTTTTTTTGTATGATTCGGGAAAAAAAATTTTGCGTTGGGACGGGTTAATTTTTTCCCGAATATTTTATTTTTTTGGGACGGTTCGATATCTTTTTTTTTTGCCGATGAATGTAAAAAAGTTGTGAAGAATAAAAACTTGACGTGTTTTTTTGTTGATTTTTTTACGGGATTTTTTGTGTAAGAAAATCGTAAATAGTTAAAAGTTTTTTTGTGTAAGAAAATCGATATCTTTTTTTTTGGGCCGATGTTTTTTTTTGTTAATTTTTTTACGGGATTTTTTGGGCCAGATTTCAGGCTAATTTTCGGCTAGTTTTTTTTTTACTTTCGGCCAGATTTTGGTCCACATTTTATGCGAATTTTAAGCTAG
>BQNB010112153.1:0-21216 GCA_026074375.1 Tanacetum coccineum
GTACGCGAAAGACTTGAACATAAACCTCCATTTAAAACAGTCTGATTTAGGTTTGATGCTACATGAGAGACAACTGGAGATAACGAGGTATGTTTATTTTGATTAAAACACACGCTTATATTTAGGACTAATTGTTTGTACGTATTACTTGTCCATTTTTCTAATTGTATGTAGCGTACTAAATTTTTTTCTTCTTCATGTGTCATACATTTGAATTTCGTCTTTTTGGGGTATCATATTCCAGTTACGACTTGCGTGTATTATTTTGACCATTTTACCCCTACCACGGTTAACGAGAGTGTGTAAATGGTAGGGGTAAAATGGTCAAATAATAGTATAATACACACAACTGTAATATGATACACAAAAAAGACGAAATTTAAAAGTTTGATACATCAAGAAGAAATTTTTTTAAGTACACTACACATAATTAAAAAAAGTGGCAATATACATTTACAAACAATTATAGTTAAATGCTTAGTAGTTTTTAAAGCAATGTAGGTTTATATTGCAAACAAAATAATGATAACAAAATCATTAATAATCTTTTTGGCCAATGTAACGCATAAAGGTCTTGACTTTCGAATCTGTATCTGCTATCATTACTTAGGTGTCATTCAAGTGAGAAGGAAGCATACATGGCATATATTTTAGAAGGACTAGGCAATTCGTATGACTCGGAAATGGTGATGAAATATCAGATGAAGAATGGGTCTGTCTTAAACTCGCCCTCAGCTACAGCTGCTGCTCTTACACGTAATCAAAATGCTGGTTGTCTCCTTTATCTAACTTAACTCTTAGAAAAGTTTGGGGATGCAGGTATTCGATTGTTTTGTTATTCTCACGCATCCTAATTCTACATGTGCACTAGTCCTATATTTTACTAACTAATTTTGGTGGTGAATCCAGTCCCAACAGTTTACCCTCTTGATTTGTATTTCCTGCTTTCCATGGTCAACACACTTGAGAGATTGGGAATAACGTCACATTTCTTGGTGGAAATCCAAAATATATTAGAAGAAACATACAGGTAACTGATGATCATTCAGGTTGAATCAAATGAGTTCATTTTTACAAAATTAAAAATCAGAGAGTGTTCAATATATGCAACTCATTCGCTCAACATTACGTGTTGGGTCCAGACGGACGAGCAAATATTCAAGGACGTGGCCACTTGTGCTCTAGCCTTTCGGATATTAAGGGCCAATGGTTATCAAGTCTCCTTAGGTACTTTTTACTATCACGGACTCATATCCTCAAATCTTGTTGGCTAATTTGTTTCATTACTTGGCCTGTGTCTTAGATCTATTGGCCAAAGTTACCAAAAAATGGGACTACATGTATCTACTTGAAGAGCCTCTCAAAGACGTATATGCAGCTCTGGAGGTGTATCCGACATCACAGATTATCACTTTTAGTATTCACCCTTTTTATTCTAGTATCATTCTATTCATGTTTGAGGTAATCTATGAAGCTGATTTAGTTTATTATATCAGGTGGACAATGCTCTTAGTTTCCTAGTTAATCCCAATTTCGAACGCATGTACACTAGAAAAAATATACAGAACTACAACGTGGATGATACAAGAGTGTTGAAGACTACATACCGCTGAGTTTTTAGCTAGTTTTTCTCTTAAACAAATAAAATTAGAATTACCGCGGGTTAGCAGTGGAAGACATCAGTTAGTAGCATATATAATCCTTATCTTTTACTGTAATGTCAGTTCATTAAACATTAGCAATGAGGATTACCTAAAGTTGGCTGTGGAAGATTTTAACACACGCCAATCTAATTATCATGAAGAACTGAAAGGTCTTGAGAGGTGACTTTTTTTTATCTCCAGTTCTGCAACTGTCAACTTGTTTTTATTAATTAATGTTCTAGATTTTAATTCACAATGAAATTATGATTACTCGTCATAGGTGGGTGGTAGAGAATAGATTGGACCAGCTCAAGTTTGCCAGGCAGGGGACAGCAGCATGTTACGTCGCTGCTGTTTTAGTTCTTCCCTCTCCTGAACTATTGGATGCTCGTATTTCATGGGCAAAAAATAGCATCCTCTCTTGTGTTGGATGACTTCTTCGATGCTGGAGGCTCTGTGGATGAATTGGTGAATCTGATTCATTGTGTTGAAAAGTATATCGTCTTTAGATAATTGTGTTCTATAGTTAACTGATACTATTACTAAAGGTTCTCAACGCGTGCCAAGTTTTGTTACTGTGAGCTGCAGATGGAATATAAATGTTGATACTGATTGCTGTTCAGAGGAAGTTCGCATTTTGTTTTTAGCACTAAAGGCTGAAGTCTGTTGGACTATAGATAAAGCCTTTAAATTGCAAGCACGAGACATAACAAGTCATGTTATTGAAACTGTAAGATAAATTCCACCATCCACTTTACTTGCACCAGATAAAAATGATACAAATAATTATAAAGAAAATGGTATGAATTTATCAATTTATTTTGACAGTAGTTGGATTTAACGAAGGCTATGTTAAGAAAGCATATATGGGCAAGAGATAGTTATGTGCCAACAATAAATGAGTTTGTTGAAAATGGTCGCGTAGCAGTCGCATTGGGCCCTATTGTACTCGCAGCTCTTCTATTAATGACCCCAAATCTGTCACAGGAGATTATTCAAAGCTCTGAATATCAGAACTTATATACGATCACGAGCACTCATTGCCGACTTCTGAATGATATCAGAAGTGTCAAGGTAAACGATTTTCACTTATTGAGCTTCTAAAGATGTATACGAAGCAACTACTGATTGTGTTAATGCAATAATGCAGAGAGATATTAGGGAAGGCCGATTGAATGTTTTGAAATTGCACGAGAATTATGGGAAGAGTGGGATTGCGGAAGAAGTTGTAAAGGAGATTGAGATGCTGATCGATGATCAAAAGAAAAAGCTGATGCAACAAGTTTGGGAGCCAAGAGAGTGCATTGTTCTCAGAGCTTGCAAAGATGCATTTTGGAAGATGTTTAGTCTGGTACAGAAGATGGAGTCACTGGATCAAATGATATCCGTGATATCATGAAGCAAATGATTTATGAACCAGCATCCCGTTAGTTGATTCATATGAATGGCACTAAAAAACACTTAACTCGTAGTCGTCCATGAAAGATCATCACACTGATTGTTACATCATTCTATTATATGTATGTTGTATATTGTTATATCACTCTATTATAAGTATGTTTATGATTTCAATAAATTCAACACATGCACGAGTAGGGGTGTTATAGGTTCGTGTTGTCGGGTGAACAACAATCAAGAACTAGGTAGTCTAGATGAACAACTATATCGATAATAAGTCTGAAATAAGGGTGGGATGTTTAGCTAGACATTGTATCCAACAGTTTATATGCATGTTTAAATCAGTTGCAAGTTCATGTTTAAGGGTGGGATGTTTAGCAAGACATTGTATCCAACAGTTTATATGCATGTTTAAATCAGTTAAAAGTTCATGATTAGTCTCTCGAGACTGTGCTCATGTACGTAGACGTTCTATTGAACAGCTAATATAAAATCATAAATTCATGCTAATAATACGAAACACAAGCATAATCACGAACGATGAACACATACAGTCAAAGATCAGACATGTAATGACATATTTGAAACTCAGATCATCCAAACGCAAACTTGCTTATTCTTCTTGCACTTTGCTTTTTATTAGATTTAGGCTTCACATTTCCTTGTACAATGTACAAGTACACTACAAGTATCCAGGTTTTTTTTTGTTTTCGACTAGCTGCTTTACTTGGATCGTTAAGTCCACCAAACCGCAGACCGTCCCACAACTCATTTATGGACAACGGGCAATAATAACCTAAAATGGGTGGGCTTGGTGTTGGTAGTATTCATGCTAAGAAGCTCGGGCTGCTTGGCAAATGGAAATGGAGGTATTTGACTGGAGGAGAGTCATTAAAGACTTCTATGGCTCCTAATAACATCTATATTTGACTACTAATAACATAGCAAATGAATCATAAAATAATTAGTTGCATGTCATTATCTAATCATCTATATTTGACTACTAATAACATGGTTTAAAATTATAAAATTTGTTAACCATTAACAAATGTATGAGGTGTTTCACGATAAAAGGACATTGAAAGACCATTTATCAGGATAGCCACAAATATTAATCTGGCGTCCAAGCCATTACACCGTGAGGAACTGATTTTAATCCTCCAGAATTGGTAAACGGACGCCTTTTAAAGTAGTAGTAAATTATACCATTTAAACAAAAAAACATAAAAATATATAAATGGAATGATAAAAAAAAGCTCAGTGGAAGGAGAAGTCGTTTAAAATAGAGATCACGGCAAGATTATTAATCTTGTCCACTACCCTTTTACACTCTCAAGTGCTTAGCCTCATCATAGATATATTTTATCATACCATTTACTAATTAGTTTTAATGAAAAAAAATACATAAAAAAAGAGCCTCAGTGTGTGTAACATCAGATCATTGATTTAGAATCTCACTGAAATCCGCTAAGATAATTAATTTTTTCATCATAAGCTCTATAAAAAAAATAAAGATTTATAATGTGCTCAGACAGCCAAGGGTTTTGTCGTCAAACTTAAATGGGAAGAAGAGCCCAAGATCAGAAACTCTAGTCCACAATATGCTTCATCACCGCACAAAATTCATTGTATAAAAAGATTAATATACAAAAACTAGATATTGAAAAAGATAAAAGAGAAGATGATACAACAAAGATGAAATAATGGAGAATGAAAAAGTGGTGGTTGTTTGTAGAAGAGGCGCAGGTGTTTGTAAATTTATAAGGTTTTCAGTGTTGTTAACCTAATTTGTGTTTTTGAGTATTTGTTGGGTTTTATGGGCTTTTGTGGAATCCATGTTTTATTGGGCTCTAAAAATAAGTATGAGTATTCTTTGTTTTTCAGTAAATTACAAAACATCCTTCCGTGTAGGGGTGAGCATAAAAACCGAAATAAACCGGAAAAACCGAATAAACCGAAAACCGAAACTCAACCAAACCGAACCAAACTAATAACCGAACCGAATATGACAAAACCGAACCGAACAGAACTACTAATTCGGTTCTCGGGTTGGATATGGGTTTTGCAATCGAACCGAAAACCGAATTCATATAAATAAATATATATATTTTTTATATATTTATATATTTATATAAATACCATTAAAATTTTATCCTAATATAAAAAAACACTTTTTATGCTTGAGTAGTTTATAAATTTTTTTTTGCTAATATTTATATAATTTGTTTTTTAATAAATAGTTAAATTCGGGTCAACCCGAAAACCGAACCAAATTCAAATTCGGTTTTCGGTTCGGTTCGGTTGAATTCTAGTTCGGTTCGGTTTCGGGTTAACCCAAAAAAAAATTAACCGAACTAACTGAACAACCCGATAACCGAACCGATCAACACCCCTACTTCCGTGTGGTATGTTTAAATCGTGGACCTAGTTTTTGCAACCTAGAAAACGGAGGCGTTTTCTTTGTGATAAACTTTTTGTTACAGCTTTCGTCATTGCTGTAAAGTTAAATGACTAGACTAACTTTGTCTTCAACAACTTTAGCTTCATCAAGACGAGGATATTTAATCATTTTACTTTGTTACAACAACAACAACAATCGTAGCCAATTCCGCATGAGCGAGGTATTGTGAGGTGGGATGTAGACAGTCACTCCCCTACCTGAGGGTAGAGGGACTGCTTCAAGAAAGACCTCCGGCAAAAAAGAGAGCATCAAAAAATATAGCATACAAAAAAAAGCATACCAACATAAAGCCAACAAACACACAGGTAAACATAGGCATAAGCACATACCGACACAGGAACAAAGGAGCATGCAAGCATACAAGCACAACAGCCAAAGAAAGAACGAGCATATAACAAAAGAAGAGAGCATATAACAAAAGCATACCAACATAAAGCCAAGAGACACACAAGCATACATAGACCTAGGCACACACCAACACAAGAATAAAGGAGCATGCAAGCATAGAAAACACACATGCAAACATAGACATATGCACATCCCAACATATAAGAAGATAAGGCAGAGCACGCACATAAAAGCAAAGATCCAAAGGACATATGGAATGGGAAAAAAGACATAAAAGGGTAATAAAGTTAAGCGAAACAACAGATACCAAAGAGCAGGAAAACAAGAAAAGCCTACCTACAAGTAAGAAATTCCGGGAAGGCAAGCAAGGCCTATGCGCAAAAAGAAAAGACTAAGAGCCGGGGAAAGCCAAGCCCCACCTATGCATCATCCTCGTCTACCCTAATCCTAATTCTCCACGAATTCTTATCAGATGTCACGTCCTAAGACATCGGCAGCTCCTTCAGGTCGGTCTTCAATTTGTCCTCCCACCTGAGCTTTGGTCTACCCCTTCTTCTCAAGCCTTCGACGGTAATAGACTCCACTCTCCTAACAGGTGTTGCATGTGGTCTCCTTTTGACATGCCCAAACCATCTCAATCGACCTTCTCTCATCTTGTTGACGACAGTTGTAACTTGGTGATTTCTTCGAAAAGCTCCATTTGGGATCATGTCTAGTATAGTCCTACCACAAGTCCACATTAACATCCTCATTTCTGCAACCTCCATCCTATTAACGGCCAACACTCTGACCCGTACAACATAGCCGGTCGAATCGCCACCCTATAGAATTTTCCTTTCAGCTTTAGAAGGACGTTCTTGTCACAAAGGACTCATGTGGCCGCTCTCCACTTCAGCCAGCCTGCTTGTATATGGTGTGATACATCATCCTCTATCCTGCCGGATTTGTGAATCACATATCCAAGATATCTAAAGGACTCCATCGGGCGTAAGATATGATCGCCAATGCGGATTTCCACTTCCTCGTTCTGGTCGTTCTCGTTCCTGTTGAAGAAAATACTTTGGTACATGAACTTAAATTTAGTTGTAGAATTACGCCTACGATTTATGCATCCCACATTGACAGATTTTGCAATTTTTCTTGTTCTTTCGATATAAGGTCTTAGCAAAGAAGTCTAAAAGAATTATTGATTAAGGTAATCATTCTTGAAATGAGGTCACTTCAATAAGAAATTTAAACGCCGGATTTAAATAGTTGGTAAAACACCAAACGCGCAACATAAATAAAATGTATATGATAGCATAAATTTCTCTTGGTGTATGAAGCGCTACATGAAATTTGGAGGAGTAAATGGTTTGCCGGCAAAGACGGCAACAATCTCTCCCACAGGTTTAATTGGAAGGTTTGTGAAAAAAATTCTTCCTTTAAAACTCTAAAAAACTGACCAGTGTAAATTCATTCATTGCAACCCATACATAAATTATTGTTGCCTGGATCCTTTGGATTTAGCTGGTCAAAAAATAATTCGAACCATTTAGTTCCTTAGACCAAAAACCAATATCGAAAATACCACCAAAATACTTCATAAATCTCAAAATAATCTTTTTTATGATTAATAAAAACAATCTTGATAAATAAATTAACCAAAAACAAGATTCAATCTATAACCAAACACATCCAATGATTTTTCAAATAACCAATAACAACGGACCGAATAATGTATCCAAAGAAGTCGAGCTTTTGATCATCACATAGCCCTGACATCCATGGATGATGGATGATCAGACCTACATCTTTTAGGAGTTTTCTTTATGAATTGATAATGACTTTGTTTGAATGAAATGGATAGAACCGTATTTTAGGTGATTTCTTGCCCAAACATGATACATGATAATAATTGTTTAATTCAACCGTTAAACATTAATTTCTTGCGCAATTATTTTGTTTAATTAATTAGTCTCTTAATTGTTTGATTAGGGTTCTAGGCCATAATTATTGCTTGAGATTTGTGATTGTGGGTGCCCTTTTATACAATTTTTTGGGGTCTTCTAACCCTTGAAATCATGCAAATATCCTCATTTATCATGCTTAATCGTTTCTTTTTGTGATTTTAGCATTTGGAAGGCATTTGGAGGAATTCCACGGTGGAACTTGGACTCAATATTTGAGAAGAAACGGATAAGATTTACAATATACACGAATTATCGATGAAGATTTGGTTAACAGGTCGTTGGTTTATGGCGCACAATTTCTTGGTGACGACGTCAAAATTGTTCAAGGGAAACATCAAGGACTTAATTGATGACTGTTCAAATTAGCTGACTCAGAGAACCACCCAAGTTATTCTAGGGTTGACGACGTCACAATTAACAAGCGACACATGTCTTGATTATTTTTTCCTATATTATAAGCCATATTTTTCTAGTTAAAGGGTGAAAAACTATGGGGAACGATTTTATACTTAATAGCAGTAGTTCTTAAACAAATTTTTTAGGGTTTCTAACCCTATTGTACTCATCATTACTCCATGTTTTATTGAAGTGAAGTTCCTTTATCTCTTTAATCTTTCAATATGTCTATGTATTGTTTGATTAATTTCGCTTTCATTGTAACATTCCGTATTTTCAGGTCATTTACAATACTATTTAATTTCACTATTTATTTTTTTTCTCGTACGCGTTCACTTTTAATTTTAATCGTTTAAAGCTAAGATCGATTCGTAGACTGAAAATGATCTTACATTGTAAACGGGCATTATAACAATTTAAATGTTTACTTCTTGCAAAGTGTTATATGATTATTATGCGGATAATAATAATAACTTGTTTCATCATTACTTTTTTGGTTACTGTATATATGCATTTACGGTTTCACGATAAATGCGTTTTGGCATACCCGGAAGTTCTTAAAACCTAACTAGCCTAACGTACCTCCACGATTATACCCAATACCCAAAATAATAAAAATAACATCACATATAAGTATATGTGCCGAAATTTTCAAGTTAATAAATCCAATGAATTATAACCAACTTGCATAATATCTAGGATTATTAAGTAATATCTAGATATTTAGGAAAGATCTAGGAAGCTAATCTCTATTACTCCATGAGTCAACTTGGTTAGTTAACCTTGAGCCAAGGTTTTTAGAAAGTAAACATGGTTAGGTTTGTAAGATATTTTCCCTTTATATAGCATTCATGGAACTTTTCTTTCATAGAAAACTTAACATAAATCAACCAAAAACCAATGCCTTGTCTATACTTTGATTGCTAAGGTCAAAAGCTCATATAAACAAATCATACAAAAATTTGTTTACAATCCATACATCTCTCTTTATACATCATATCCTAGATGTATTAAGTCCATATTCAAGCCTTGGATCACCCTTTGCAAGTATTAAGAAGGAATAAGTTAAAAGATTAGGGTTTTGGAAAACCTTAATCTAGGGTTTTATAAGCTTGAAGCTTGGATTTATAGTCTAAACACGGGTCTTAGCATTCATTTTAAATCCTATACATCATCATTAAGGTGCTTTCTAAATTCCTTTCATACCTTTTAAATTGTTGTGTTTTTATGTTGTTATATGTTATTTATTGGCATAATTCATCAATTAATGACTTTTAAAATGTGGTAAAATAGGTTTTTTTATTTGAGTTTATAAATTTATACACTTATTCTCATGTACTAATGTATATAAATATCATGGAAAAAATAGATCTAT
Organism: Tanacetum coccineum; assembly: GCA_026074375.1. Lineage (NCBI taxonomy): Eukaryota > Viridiplantae > Streptophyta > Magnoliopsida > Asterales > Asteraceae > Tanacetum > Tanacetum coccineum. The sequence continues at coordinate 9,574 of BQNB010112153.1, forward strand.
AAGATTTTAAACTTATGTTTAAGGTATAAACGTGTTTAAGGATAATTAGTGGGTTTTAAAGTTAATCTTATGTAAATACAAATGAAAGCTAATGGAAGTAAAATGGTGGAACATGTTACCAACGAATTACAAGGATAGGGATGATATTGGTACTTTATTTATAGAAGTACTCACAAGTGTCAAATGTGTTTTCTTGTAAGAGTTTTTATAGTAAAACTCTAAGTTATAATACATAAAAAACAAGGTTTTTATAAGTTAGACACACAAAACTAATTAAGGGCTGTTGGAGTTCGACTTCAAGACAGTAGCTTTTGATATTTAAAGTGATAATACGCTAAGGACTAGGGATGATATTGAACCTTATTATAAGTACCACATATGTAAAATATGGTTATAAGAGTTTTTATAGTAAACTACTAACTTAATAAGTACATAAAACAAGGTTTTATAAAGAAACAAACATGAAATACATAGGGGCTGTCCAAATTCGAATTTTGGACAGTAGGTTATGATATTTTATAAAAATAATATGCCTCATGATGATTCCATAATGAAAAGATACGTTAAAAACGAGTTTACGACTATAAATACTTTATAAAACTATTTTTATAGAAAGTTACTATTCATGGCAGTAGGTTTGAGTTTAAAACACCTAAAATATAATAAATCTTTTAATAACGAGAACATACTCGAAGGAATCACTAAAATCGGAGTTTAAAACGAATAAGTTATCGCGATTACGAGTTTACGCTAATTAAAGCCTAAAACGACAAATGAGCTGTTGTGAACAGTAATTTTACTATTCATCTCAGAATTTTAAAAACTTGAAAATGTAATATTTTGATCGCTCGTCTTACTACGAAGACGTGGACGTAAGAAACGCGAGCAACGGGCTTAAAACGACCAAATTAGGTCATTTTTACGAAAAATATATTTATAAACGTTTTCACTTTATAAATATTATTTTACTAAAACGATTAGTCGGTGATTATGCTATATAGAATATTGAGTGGTTATCAAAGTGCTATATTACTAGGGAGTTTCATAATGAGGCCTCTTCGGATGGCGTATCGACGATGTTGTTGGATTTACGATTTAAAGTATCCTAACTCCTCGAACGTCATGTCATGACCTCTTTAATTATGATAGCCCGAACGATAGCACGACGTAACTACTATAAGATTATATTGAATGTTATAAATTGAAGTACTCGGTACTTATTCGACCTTAATTTAAATAGGTTGCATCGCACGTTTTGCGTGACATTTTATCTGTGATTATTGGACTATCAGTACTCAAGGTGAGTTCATAGCCCCCTTTTTACTACTTAATTGTTTTACAAACTCTAAGGGGTGAATTACATTGCTTATTTTACTATTGGACACAAGTGTTTTTCTAAGTGTTTTCAAAGTGTTTTAAACTGTATGCTATCCAGATTACTGCCTGAATATTATTGCCTAAGTTACCACTATTGCCAATTAAGTCCCTACTATATCATGAACCGTCAATTGCTATTGTAGTGAGCGCGAGTGTTGTGGATAGATCTATCGGGACTGACAATCCCCACCTGGAATTTCTGGTCACAAGTTGACCATGGTGCATTTAACATTGAGAATACTTTTAGGTTGTTGGCAAGCATCCTATACATTTGGGGCACAAACTAGTTAAGGCTTCGGGTTCATGAGCTTAGTGCAATAATAAACGTTTTGGACTACTAAATGTGTTTTAGAGTCTATTATTACATCGATCTTGTGGTCCACCAATTTACCAACAAACCTATGATTTCACTCAACCTTTGTGTTGACTTTTAGCATGTAAATTTCAGGTCCTAGGGTATGAAGACTGAAGGGGAGCCGTGGCGGATATCAATGAAGATGGATTCTGTGTTTTATCTAAATTATATGCAACTTTTGTCTTTCATAAAACTTAAGTCATCTTTTGAGATTTTGTTTAAATGTATGTTGGATGTTTATGACATCAAAAACTTATGGGACCTAATGTATTAACTCTGATATTTTGCTATAAATGAAATATTATCTTAAAACGTCCATTCTTGGTCATTTCCTATATCTTGTTTGTTGTACTTGAAGTAGCACCCCAATGTTACTATTCCGCTGCTACCTGATTTTGGAGGTGTTACAGATCCCTAATCCCATTGTTTCATATACATCACAAAAACTCTACCCTAACAACATCCGCTGCTGTGTAAACATAAACACTTTTCTATTCATCCCATAAAACCAAAGCAAAACAATCCCATCTAATATCCTCCAAAAACTCCAGACTTCCGCACGACCGCCATCACCATCGATTTCAATCCCCACCTGCTTTTTCCCGACGATCGATATTTGTTGCGGCCTTCTTCCAGATCTGACCATTATTCTTGATTTTGTTTTCGTGAAAAGCAAGGCTGTGTACGATAAGGCTCTTGAAAACCCAGAAAAAATGGTTGACTTTGATGAGGATCTGATTGGATTTATGAATATCTTATCCTTGATCTGAGTTTATTGGTTTGTTAAACATGGTTCTAAGGAAGGATGGTTTATTTATAAATCTTAATACTTTTGATTTTAAGTGGGACTTGACGTGGCTTTGTTTCTGATCTCTTTTATGTCCCACGTCCCCATCATTCTCCTTTTATGGAGAAACATGTGCTACTGAAGTGTGGATTATCTAAAGAGGATTTTTGTATAAAGTTACTTTTTATCTTTATTTTACTAGTTTGAAAAAAAAACATTTTATTTTATTTTTATTATATCTTTCAGAGAATACTTTGAATTATCCCGTAATTTGTGTTGGTGAGAATACTTTGAATTATTCTCCATTATAGGGATACTTTGAATTATTCTCCGTTATAGGGATACTTTGAATTATTCCGTAATTTGTGTTGGTGATTTGTGCTAAGGTCACAAGTTCCCTTTAATCGTGAAAGGTCCCGAGGTTAAAAGTGTCGTACAAGGTCACGATTTCCTTTGTTCCGGTTGTTCATGTTTTGTTTTGTTTTATTTCTTCTTTTCTAGTTTACTACTCCAGTTCGAGCTTTCGCGATTTCGCCGCTCGGACTGCGGGGGAGTATTAGAGAATAAATTAGTTGGCTCAGCCGCTTTGAGTCCATTAGGGTTATGTTTATGCTTCTATGTAATCTAGGGCTGAGCACAGACCCAAGACCGGACCGGACCGGCATTGGGGTGGGCGGGATGAGTGGGGGTGGGGGGGGGGGGGGGGGGGGGAGGGAAGGGGTGGGGGGAGGTGGTGGAGTAGGTAGTGGGGATTGGGTGATGGAGGAGGGCGGAGGATTGGGGGGGGGGGTGTGTGGTTGGGGGGGGGCTAGGGGGGGGTGGGGTAGGGTGGGGGGGGGGAGGGGGGGGGGGGCGACTAAGAGGGGGTGTAGGAGAGGGTCGGTGTGGTTGTGGGTGGGTTGGGGAGGGTGAGGGTGGGTTTGGTGGGGGGGGGAGGGGGGGGGTGGGGGGGGTGGGGAGGGGGGGGGCGGAGGCGAGGGACGGGGTGGTGGGTGGTGGGGTGTATAAGGGAGGTAGGGAGGGGACGGTGACGTGGGGAGGTTGTGGATGGGCTGATTGGGCGGTCTAGGGGGGGGGGAGGGGGGGTGAGAGGGGGGGGGGAGGAGGGAGTGGTCGGGGTGGGGGGGGGGGGGGGTGGGTGGTGGGGGTGGTGGGGGTGGGGGTGGAGAGGGGAGTGGGCGGGGGGGGGGGGGGGTTGGGGGGTGGGGGGGGGGGGGAGAGGGTTGAGGGGGGGTCTGGGGGGGGGGGAGGTTTGGGGGTGGGGTAGTTGGGGGGTAGAGGAGGTTGGGGGGGGTGTGGGGGGGAGGTGGTTTGGAGGGGTGGGGAGGTGGGGGTGTTTGGGGGGAGGTAGCGGGGGGGGGGGGTATGGAGGGGGGGGTTTGGGGGGGCGTGGGGATTGGGGGTAGGAGGGGGGGGTGGTGTGGTGGGGGTTGGGGGGCGGGGAGTGGGGTTTCAGGATTTATGAAGGCGGGGGGGTGGGGGGGGATGGGGGAGGGGGGGGGGAGAGGGAGAAGGGGGGGGGAGGATGGGGTGGGGGTGGGCTGGGGGGGTGAGGGGGGGGCGGGGGGTGGTGGGGTGGGTGGGGGTGGAGGGTGGGGGGGGTGAGGGGCGGGGGAGGGGGGGGGGCTGTGTATGGGTTGGGGCGGGAGTGGGTTGGTGGTGGTTGGATGGGTTTGTGGTGGGGGGGAGGGTCTGTAGTCGGGGGGGGGAGGGGGAGGTATCAGTAGGCGGGACGGCGGGGGGGGGGAAGATGGGATGGTTGGGGGGGGGGGATGGTAGAAGGGGGGGGGGGGTTGAGATTAGGGTGGGTGGTGAGGGGGAGGCGGAGGGGGGGGGGTGTTTGGGGTTAAGGGTGGGGTGTGAGGGGTTGGGGGTTGGATGGGCCGGGAGGGGGGGTAGGCGGGGGATGGGGGGCAGTGTGGGGCGTGGCTGTTATTTTTATTTGTGAATTTGTTGTGTGTAACGCGTTGTATGTGGGGTGGGGAGGGCGGTTGGTTGGGGCGTGGTGGGTGGGGGTGGTTTTTGTATCGTTTTTTTTGTTGACGTGTTGTTATTTTTTTCTGTTGTGGGTTGTTGAATTATATGGATGTTTTTTTTTTATTTGTTTTTTACATTCAAGTTCACAGAATGTGGCCTTTGTTTCAACTCCTAGCAGTACAAATGATGTTAATACATCTAATGTTCATGTTAGTACTAGGGGTGAGCACGGTCCAAGGACCGGACCGGACCGGCCAAGACCGGACCGAGTTGGTCTAAAATGCCGGACCGAGGACCGGACCGAAATACGTTCGGTCCGGTCCGGTCGGTCCGGTCCGGTCCGGTTTTCCGGTCCGGTCCGGTCTCCGGTCCCGTATGCTCACCCCTAACTTGAAGTAGCACCCCAATGTTACTATTCCGCTGCTACCTGATTTTGGGGGTTGTTACACTATTGAACCTGGATCTTGGGATCTCCAGTCAACTGGGTTAGGTTTTCCTTCATAGAAGCTCATTCCTTTAAGGGCTTTAGTCACATTCCTTTAGACGACCCACTAACTAAGTTTCTGCTTAAGCCTTTCGTAAGCGGATTCGCGATGTTATCTATTGACTTTATGTAGTCAGTCGTGATAACTCTATTTGAGAGTAGTTGTCGCACAAATCACTATCTATGATGGATATGCTTGACTTACCATTTTACATTGTGATATGAGCTTTATCAAAATTTAATTAACTATCACACTTTATAAACATGGTCGTTACCGGTTTACGCCATCTTGGTATGTCCTTTACGAATTAACGTAAATATCTCGCATATTTTATAAATTTATCTTAAATGATAAATTCATATTTCATCATAGATTTAGATATAGACGTCTTTTTGAAATACTTTCAGGATTTCTAAGATATAGCTTCCCACTTAGCGTAAGTACATCCGCTCTAGTAAATCTTGATTCTTTTAAGCAAGAATCCAAATTTGCATTACTCTATCATTTGATGGCAGCCGAATATCTTCCATAATGCAATTTCAAGGTATCATAGTACTCGTGTAATACTATTCAAATGATCATCACTTGAATTACTGGTATACTTGACCTGGTTATAAATTCAGGTCACACACATGTCATTACACACATAAGATGCCCAATATTCTTTAAGTATTCAAAATGAGAAACACCTTTACCTCTATTTTAAATAGAATTAAAAAGATGTCACTGAATTCTATCTAGGCCGAAATCCTCTACATTGAACCTCTGAAGAATATTGTCCTTATAATGTTTTTGACTTCAAAACAAATCCATATTGGTTCACATGATCTTAGTTTCAAAAACCATATCCAACAACTAATGAAGTTCATGTCAAATCTTGACTCCAACATGTCATTAATGGATTTTTTTGCCTTGTTTTCACTTCTAGTGATAAGTATACCATATATGTATAAACAAAAAGTACATATCGATCACACATACGCCCATTAATTTCGAATGCACATTCTTACATGATATGGTCAAGAAATTTGATGTCATTGTTTGGGAGCTTGCCTTAAGCCATATAATGACTTATCAAGCCTACAAACATTGCTCTCTAGTACTGGAGCCATGAAACCCTTAGGTTGGTTCATGTATAGTACTTTTTCTAAATCCCCGTTTAGAAATCTCATTTTCACATCCATGTGACGCACTTCCAAATTTCTTAATGCGGCAATAGCAAGTATCATCCTAACTGAGATTATTCACGTAAAATAAATATCAAAGTAATCTAGACCTTCTTGCCAATTTTCCTTTGTACTTGTCAATGGTGCCATTGGATTTCATCTTCTTCTTGAAGATCCATTTATGGCCTAGTGGTTTACAACCCGAAAGTAAATCCACGAGCTCCCAAGTATGATTTTGTAAAATAAAATCTATTTCACTTTTAATGGCTTCTTTCCATCGAGCCATTCCGAGGAAGTTACCGCTTCTGATAAGAAGTAGGTTCATTTTCTACTATAAAAGAAACAAAATCGGGTCCAAACGTTTCTCGGTTCTTGCCTTTTTTCTTCTTCTAGGTTCAACCTATTCTTCCTTGGGTTGATCTTGTCTCTCATCTTGGAGATCATTATCATCTCGTTGTCTATGATCTTAGACAACTTCGTCATCTATTCGAGATAATTTTCTAATTTTCTTCGTTAACAAAGAAATATATTTTCAAGGAAGGAAGCACTTCTTTATTTCATTATCGTCTCCTTGTGTGTATCAACATACATAAAGAAACCATAAGCACTACTATTATGAGCATATACTAAGAATATGCAATTCATAGTTTCAGGTTAAATCTTTTGAACCTTAGAGTTCAATACAAATATCTTAGCTAGATATCCCTTACATTTGTAAATACTTATAAGATAGTCTTCTTCTCATCCATAATTCATAAGAACTATATTATTTTCTTTACAAGGGATCTTATCTAAAAGATAAGTAGCCGATATAATCGCTTTCTCCCACATGTCATGGATTAAACCATATCTTCTAAGGCATATCTTCTAAGGCACGGTTCTTTTCTTTCAAGGGATCTTATCTTAAGAACATGGTATTAACCATATCTTCTAAGGCACGGTTCTTTTCTTTCAACAATTCTCTTATTGGAGTATCAAGAGCAATAAATATGTGTCTTATTATAAGTTTAGCACATAAATTTAGAAATGGAAACACATATTCACCTCCGTTATGACTTTGAACCACCTTGTTTTCGATGATAAGTAGATTCTCAACTTATTTATATAGAACAATATTGTCTATATCATTACTCTCAAGTAAGTATAAATAGCAATATTTTGTACCACCATCAACAAATATGATGAAGTAATCAATATTCTCTACCTTAATAGGTATCAATTCCAAATCACATAAAACCATGTGAATAATATCAAGGGTTCGGTTATTTTCCGTTTAACCGAGAGAAAAGACAATTTTGTCAATTTGGCTTTAACACGAGTTTTAATTTTGTAATATGTGTCAATACAAAAAGTGGGTATCCAATTTAGTTTAATTAGACAACATATTAAGTTAAAATTTAAAACATGTCCAAGTCAGCCATGTCATACATTTAAAGAATCAGATAAGCTGAATTCATACTTATTTTGCTAAAATAACCATTAGAAAATACATTCAGCTTAAAAAAATTTAAAGGCGTAACCCGTACGGACTCATATTATTTTATTCGTTAACTCAATTTTTATTTGATTCAAACACAAGATGAAAGCCAAATTCATTAAGCAACCATCCAAACACAAGATTCCTACGGAATCTCTGGCACGTACTACGTGTTGGTTAACTTAGACTCTTTTCCAGATGTGAATCACATCTCCTTTTCCCTTGATTTTAGCAGTTGGAGAGTTTTCCAAAAATCGTTCTCTCCATTCTCAACTGCATTGAGTGAGTTAAACAAACTCTTATCACTATATACATGACATGATACCGAAGTGCAAATCCACCATTATATAAGGTCGGATTCCCTCATGGCCTCAGTTTTCATGTCATTCAGACCATATAACGCATAATTATGGCACATAAGGTTTTTGAATGCTTCAAAGCATCTACCGTACACGTAAATCGAGTATCAGTCTCTCTTTTAACAAGTTCGGGAGCATATCCTTTAGATGTCACTCGTGACATTCTAAATATTTTATTAATACGAGGTCCCATGATTAGTTTGAAACTAATTTTGGTACTATTAACAACATGCTTAATCACATAGTGTTTCTTAAAAAAACGATTTTAATTCGACTTTTGTTTTAAACGCTAATGTTTTGTAAGTTCCGTTATACAAACTCGCTTCAAAATAAGTCTTTTGATTAAAAGAATTAAACTATCGCCTTCTACATAATGTTTTAACAAGGATACATATGTAATATGATGTTGTCAATCTTCATGAAGAAGATCTTAATAGACTTGTTTCACATGATCTATTTCTACAACGAAACTCAACAAGGTTTTAGTAGACCCACTCTTCTAAAGAAACTCAACAAGGTTTTTATAGATATACTTTTAAACTCTAAAAGGTTTCAAGTATTATATCTAGTTAATAATTAAACTCGAATCGGTTTAAAATAAACTGACAAATCAAACAAACACTTCCACTAATTTAGTAAAAATGATGTATATCATCTGATATTTAATACTAACTTGTATAATTATCAATATTTTGTTTCAAAGAAACTCTCTTTGATTTCATTGAACATGTTAAAGTTATCTAATAAAATACAACTTGCATTTTATGAGATATGTTTTAAAGAAACTCCACTTAGTTTCAATGAATATGTTCTAATAATCTAATAAAATAACAACTTGCATTTTTTGAGATCTGTTTCAAAGAAACTTAATGAATACTTTCTAATAATCTAATAAAATAACAACTTGCATCTTATGAGATCTGTTTCAAAGAAACTTCACTTGGTTTCAATAAATACGTTATAATAATCTAATAAAATAGCAACTTTTATTTTATGAGATTTGTGTCAAATAAACTCCACTTGGTTTCAATGAATATAAATTAATCATGATTTGCAACCATGTTAGTAACTGGCGCACCAATTACATTTACAAGATTCACTAGGTTCACACTTGTGTTACCATTAGTAAACTTGTCAATATTTAAGCACAAAAACAGTTAAGAACTGTTAAAATAATTTGGTATCTAATAAACTCGACTTGGTTTATATAAACTTGTATCAAATCTGATTCAAAGAAACTCAATCTTGGTTTCATGAAATCTAGGTTTTCACTATAACATTGATAATAAACAAACTAAAAGATCAGTTTGAAAAGAAACTCATCATGGTTTCAACATAAACTGATAACTGTTTTAAAAATCGTTTATAGATCTGTAACACCAAATCTGTCAATTAAAATTCTGCTTACTTAAAACTGGTTTTTTAAAGAAACACAATTTTGGTTTCGATGGGAAACAGTTTGTATAAAAATCTATTAATTAAATTAATCTGATTTAAATAAAAAAGTGTTTAAATTTTGTTACACATAATCTGTTTTAAGATTGTAAGGAAACGGTTACACTTTTATTAAGATAAAATCATATTATAATCAATAAATAATTAACAGAAAATAAATGACAAAAAATAAAACAAACAAAATGAGGTAGAAGCAGAAGACAGACACTATAAACGACAATTAAATAAAACAATAAAATAGTAAAAGGACTTACTAGATCACCATCAAAGAAACACTCTTCAAGGCACGTGTTTGACACGCTTAGCACTAAAAAGATGAGGCACGTGTTTGACACGCTTCCCTTAAAACAGATTCGTCATCTGTTTCCCATGGTACAACAACCGAAACAGTAAGTTGTATTGCCGGACTTAACAAACTGTTTGGAATATCACCTTTCTAGATGTGTACTCCATAAGTTGGAAATCAATAATACTTATTGATTTGATGTGTGTCAAAGCTATGAAATTAGGGCATCTATTTATACACTATAGAGTCATCACAAGTTTACTCATCCCACTGATGTGAGATAGAAAATAAACATAAATTCCTCTTTAAGCATGATACCGAATTCTTAACTTTGAGACGCGATATCTCATTCACATCAACTTCATTTTGGACACATAAAAGTTTATTGCGAAACTCTCTACAAGGAGAATGTAAACTTACAAACTATTACTTATATATATGACATATACAAGGACGGAGCCAGGGGGTATCCCACGGGTGCCCAGGACACCTATGAATTTTTTGATGTAGTGTTAATTTTTGAAAAAAACGACGACTTTTTCTAAATGTATCATAAATGCACCCGGTCTATCGAAATGTGTTTCTAGTCTTATCATTTTTAATGAAATCTTCGTTTTAATCCAATTTGTAACTCTATTATATTACGGTTAAAAAAATTATGCACCCGGTCATATTTGGTCATGGCTCCGTCCCTGGCAGAGCCGTCTCGTTATCCTTGGTGGCCCTAGGCAACAACAATGAAGAGGCCTCATTATGCTTGTAAAATAAAGAGAAGTTGCATATATAATTGAATTACATTGCTCAGATATGTTTAATATTATACGTATTTATATTAAAAATTAATAAAAATGTGGCCCTTTACAAGTGGAGGCCATGTGCGACTGCACCTCTTGCACACCCCTTCGAGACCCCTCTCGTCCCTGGACATATACATATAGATACATTTAGTTAATTGTGTCCAAAATTGATAAAAATCACTTTGCCAACTAAATTTTTTAAACAGTTCGTTTTGTCAACAACTTTTGACTATAAAGACGAGTAACAATTCGCAACCATTAATATCACATGATGTTTAGTAATTGCATGCAAATTATTGACGTTGGGACGTGCGAGTGCAAAAAAGGTCAGATAAACGGTTGGCTGGCAATTACTTCTTTACCCAACATTAAATTCTTCTTATTTTGAATAGATGAGTTATATATATAATTCCGTAATATCCATTTTAAATCTGGTGGGAAAATGAGACAAAAAAAATTTGCTAACAACAGTTCTAAGGGTTGTCGTTAAGTAAATAATTTTTATTACAATACAACCTATAAATGATTTTGATTCGATGATAATCTCAAAAAAGATGAAGTGTTGTAATAATTTTGATTGGACCTAATTGTGATTCGTTGAATTTTGGTTTTACAAACAATTGTAATAAAATAAAGACTTTTAACTACAACTCTTAGGGTTGTCATTAGCAACACCCAAAAAAAAATACAGTGCCTAAATTCGGAGCTTATTTACCGGTCCAACATTGATAGAGAAAGCAAGGGATGTAAAAAGTATGGGAGGTGATTTGCACACTCTCATATTTGATTGGGACACTCCAACATGTGCATTAAACACTTGTACTGCAAATATAAACTGCTTAAACTGTTTGTACGTTGAATGTCCCAATCATTTTTATGAGTGTGCCAATCAATTCCCAAAAAGTATCCATGATCCATGAGAGATAAATTGTAACATCTCCAAAGCTGAAGACAATGGGCTGGTTAATTTAACATCTTTAAGCTTTACTTCAATATTATAAAACATACATTTTGCATTGTACAGTAGAAGCTACAGTGCTTCAGTTGATACAAAAGTTGGACGATCCTTGATTAGGTCCGAATTAGGTGTAATACGGATCTGTTAGGCTCCGGTTCCTGTAT
>BQNB010112154.1:0-22208 GCA_026074375.1 Tanacetum coccineum
TCCATGTATGGAGAGGGGGTTGGTTCTTGTTAATTCTCATTTTGTAATTTTGCAAGTAATCATCCATCTTTTTCTTCTCTCTACCTTTCTCTCTCTAACTTCTCTCTAAACTTCTTCCATATTTTATCTCATCTTATTTCTTGTGTTTCAATATGAAGTGAAAATGATTATATTGGTATCGACACATGATATTAATCTACTTCCAAGAAATTGACAACCTCCTGTTGTAGACTTCCTATCCAAGCTTGCTCCAGCATAATCACTATCAGTGTATGCTACCAAATCAAAAGGAGAATCTTTTGGATACCAAAGGCCCAATTTTGGTTGACCTTTTAAGTACCTAAAAATCCTTTTCACGGCATGAAGATGTGAAACATTTGGATTGACTTGGTATCTAGCATAGGCACACACTGCAAACATGATGTCAGGTCTTAAAGATGTAAGATACATCATTGACCTATACATATGAACATCCACTTCTTCACCATCTTCATCCTTGAGCAGAGGCTTTTGAGTTTCCATTAGTGTGCTTGTAGTCTTGACTTCTGTAAACCCAAATTTCTTTTAAATTTCATCAACATATTTATCTTGACTAATAAATATGCCATCCTTCTTCTGCTTCACTTGTAATCCCAAGAAGAATGTAAGTTCTCCTATAGAACTCATCTGAAATTTCTCATGCATCAACTTCTTAAATGCAAAGCATAGCTCCTTCTTTGTTGAACCAAAGATGATATCATCTACATAAACTTGGACCAGCAAAATACCACCTTTATGCCTTTTAATGAATAAGTTCTTTTCAAATTTCCCTCTTTGAAACTCATTGTCCAACAAATATGTTGACAAGGTTTCATACCAAGCTCTAGGAGCTTGATGTAGTCCATACAGTGCTTTTTCAACCTTGTATACTCTATCAGGAAAGTCTGGATCTTCAAATCCTGGTGGTTGACATACATACACCTCTTCTTCAATCTTCCCATAGAGAAAAGCACTTTTACATCCATTTGATACACCATAAAATCTTTAAATGAAGCATAAGCTAAAAATAGCCTAATTGCTTCAATTCTTGCAACAGGGGAAAATTCTTCATAATAGTCAATTCCTTCTTCTTGTGTACGCCCTTGAGCAACCAATCTTGCTTTATTTTTAATCACAATTCCTCTTTCATCCTTTTTATTTTGGAAAACCTATTTAGAGCCTATAGCCCTTTTTTCATTTGGTAAATCCACTAAAGTCCAAACTTCTTGTAACTTGAATTGTAGAAGCTCTTCCTGCATAGCCTCTATCGAGCTTGGATCCTTTAATGCATGAATTACCTTTTTGGGTTCTTCATGTGATAAAAAGCAAGCAAACAAGCAGTTTTGAAGGTCTTTATGGGTTGTTCTTTGTTGAATAGTACTAACAAACCCATGTTCATTCAAATTCTTTGACATCTTTCTTGTTTGTGTAGCTGATTGCAAATCTCCAATCACTTGATCTAGAGGATGATCTTTATGAATTCTTGTAGTTAGAATAGAACTAACTTGGATTGTTATATCCAAATTGTTCATGTCAGCCACTGCATCATCATATTCATCATCACTTGTGAAGTCAAATATGCTATCATCTTCTAAAGCAGGCATTGTTGGATCAAATGGAAGGTCACTGCTTATATTTTCACCATCATCATTAACTTCATTTGTGCTAGCAGCATTAACAGTTAAACTAATAGTATTAACATTGTTAGTGCTGTTAACATTATCTTCCTTCTCTTGATCATTACATTCACTTTCTTTTCTTGGATCTCCATCAACCTTCTTTCCATCATCACTTGAAGGTTTGGATCCATCATCATCAACCTTCTTTCTATCATCACTTGAAGGTTTGGATCCATCATCAGGAGAACTCTTTAGGTCTTGGGAAAATGGTGGATCAGCAGTCCATAATGGTAGCAAAATGTAATCCTTGACAGATTCTGTCTCCTTTCTAGCTTGACCTACATTATTACTTGCTTTTGTGCCTGCAAAACCATTAGACTGTGTACTTGCAACAATTGGCTTATAATTCATTGTTCTTGTTAGTGCATCAATATCAAATAGCCAATTTGGTCCACTACCTACAACATTAGGTGTACTCTCACTAAACCTAATATGCAATTTTTCTTCCACTATCTTTGTTCTACTATTGAATACTCTAAAGGCTTTACTATTCAAAGAGTATCCAACAAAGAAACCTTTATCAACCTTACCATCAAATTTGCCTAAGTGATCTATGGTTTTGAGAATAGTATCAGGACACCCAAATAGTCTCATAAAACTTAAAGTTGGTGTTCTACCATGAAAAAGTTCATATGGGGTCTTGTTGTGAGGCTTAACTACTAACACTCTAAAGCAGACTGACATTCAATGGAGCGTGCACACTTATGCACGGCCAGGCGAAAACCATGCCTAACGACCCACCTCCGACCGGCAATGGCAGTCAACATGAGCGGATAAAGATCATTATCCATATCACGACGCACGTCAGCAATACGGGCATCCAACTCCGCAGCACGTTCTTTAAAGCGCCGCTCCGCCGCATCCTGCTGAGATATAAACTCCTCTCGCATCCCATCCTCACCCACAACCTAATTTTTCAAACCATCGCCCTCCAACTCCAAAGCGGAAACCTTACCTGCCAAGCCAACATTCTTTGTATGTAAGTTCGCAAGCTCCCCATCCTTCACGGCAACTGTGGCCTCCAAATCAGACGCAGGTTTACGAAGCTCTGTCACTTCTACAGCTTCAGCCTTATACTTTTCTAACCGAACCCTCAGATCAGCAATCTCTGCATCCCTTTGCTGGATAAGTGCAGCTCTATCCATAAACTTCTTCTCAAATTTCTCCCTCGTCATAATCTTGTGCTCATAGCGCAAACGTAGCTCAAAAACCATACAAACATGTTGGGCCGAATTAATGTTGATAGCGTCAAGAAATCTGACATCATACTGGTTACGAAGAGCGGCCTAGTAGCCCGAAGGAGTGACGTGATCAAGAAGGTTTTGATAAATGACAAGATCGTTTTCCGAGCATCGTTAGTGACATTCTAGTTAGGAACATAGACATTCTGGGCAGAAGCAGAGTCAATGGTTTGAGACTCAAAGAAGTCATCAGCAGAGGAATCTTGGTTTGGTGTAGCAGACAAATCCCCAGCAGTAGACCTAGAACCAGGCGAACGATGACCATCACCTGCGGACTCGGCTACAGGCACATTAACGCCAGCAGACCCCGAAGTCACAAGCAGAGGAACTGAGGAGAAGTGGGAATATCAGTATCCGTAGAACCAAAAGACAAAACGACAAAGCGACCAGAGGAAGGACGTGTCCTTACATTATCATGAGAGGCATCCTCAAGAACATGCTTAGGAGTAGGAGTGATAGAGGAAGACGTAACATCCTCCGTCGCAGGAACAGCGGATCCAAAACTAGCGTCACCCTGCTCACTTAACCTACTAAGCCTCCGAAGAGTAGTAGGAGATTTGCTCGCGGTGCTAGGACGAGAGTCCGAAATAGCTATGCCCTCAGCCCGTGCCTTCTTCACGGGGGGTGGCTCAGAAACAAAAGCTACTCTTTTCCTCATCTTGCCAGTGTAACACCCCCAAATAGGGTCGCAGCAGAATAATGTGTCCGAGAGCGTTACTTCATAGATCAATAGCACAAGATATGAGAACGACCTCTAAAAGAGTCGTTTAAAATACGATACATTGGATTTATTGAAATTGTTTGATACAAAGCACAACGGCTTAAATTGTTCAACATTTGATAACAAATATTTTAGATCATAACAAATATCCCAAGATGTAATGACTCCAAATCTTTTATGCATGACTCCCCAAAAGAGTATCCCCAATGTATCCTTAGCACCTCGTGCCTCATAGACCTGAGAAAACATGCTTTAAAACGTCAACATAAAGTTGGTGAATTCATAGGTTTATGTAAATATAATGTAGGACCGCAAGATTTCCCCGTGATTATGCAACCTGTACACCCATCACAAAATGTATTTACGTTTCCCTAAGTTCATGACACTGAAGCTCGACATGTATGAATGCAATATAAATATTGCCACATTGCCCGTGATGATGTTCAACCCAAAACATCCCAAATCCGACATGGTATACATCCGTTGGTTCACTCCGTGACACCAGTGAGAGCTACTCACCCGGATGGGGATGTCAATCCCAAATAGATCTATTTATAACATTCGCGCTCACAACAAGTAATTGACAGTTCATGATAATGGGCTCAGATGGGTTATCGCTACTTAGGCAAACACGTAATCATGATAAAATGTACACTTGCGTCCAATTTGTAAAACAATGCATGTATCTTATCCAAAAATTTTAAATCATTGATATAGTAAAACATGGGACTATGAACTCACCTTAGTGAATAGTGTTGATAATATGAATCAAGTGAGTGAGTCGACAAGCGAAATCCGAACGCAACCTAATTAAATTAGCATTAGTTGTAGATCTTGGATTTTGGCTTATTGAGTTGTGTAATCATGTTTATTAAGTTTGATTTAAGCTATTTGAAGTCTGGTATCAAGGTTTAGTTAGCTAGAATTCATTTCATAAGCTTTTATCAAAATCTGTCAATCTGCAAAGGGGTGTTTGGAATAAGCCTGTTTGACTTCATAAGTCAAAGGTTATTTGTGACTTCTCTTTGATCAGCTTCACTTTCATGTTTGATTAAGATTTAAGAAGGTTTGAGAGTTTAGATTTAGCTCAAAATCATTTTAAAGCTTCTTGAGTTAGGCTGTGCACCAGGGGAGTTTTCCTCTTTTTCTTAGATTGCTAAAAATTGAATCCAAGCTCTTTGAGCTTAATTTGTGTGTGCATTGTGTTTATTCACTCTCAAATAGAGTAAGTAGTGCAGGTGTAACCATTTAGGTAACCTGCACTTCAATTAGTGGATGTGCCATTTGCTCTTGCAGTAGTAACATTAGTTACTACTGCCTTCCTTTTTGATCTCATTCTTATTAGCTTAAGAAGTCTTTAGTCCTTAAAATTCAGTTTCCTTATAGATTAGATATAGCTTAATTTAGTTTAAGATCTTGTTCTCATTTTCTAGCTTAAATTCTTAGGTTAAATTTGCTTTTTAAAAATCTTAAAAAACCAAAAAGCCAAAAACAGTAGTAATAACTTAGTAGCTTTTAATTGTGAAATCTTAGCTTGTAGAAATAGGTTTTGTCATTTATATTCATAGCTTAATAGTTGCTTATCTAGTTTTCATAAGATAGGGTTCTGAATTAGCTTATTAAGCTTTTTAGCTTAAGTGGATTTTGTGCTTTTTGAGTTAATTCCTGAGTTTCCCTTTTTGATCTTCAAATTCAGCTAGGGTTAAGTGTTTGTAGCTTAAGTAGCTTATCATTTTTATCTTATGCACATCATACGCTACATAGGACAGTTTTTGTTTTTTTTTAATTTGAGTTTATATTAAAGCTTATGCAAAGCTTTTAGTGAAATCAAGTTTTAAAAGCCTTAAAAGGCTACTTTCTGTGAACAGTCTTTCAAAAGCTCTTTTTGAGCTTATCCTTGAGTTTCAGCTCAAGTTATCTTTATTAAAAGTGATTAAATTTGAGTGTTCTATAAGCTCCAGTATTCAGTTTTTGTAAAAAGTTAAAAATAAAAAAAGTGCAAAAAGGGGTGTATTGCCAGACTAGAACCCAAGACCTCTCCCTCATAGTCCATACGTTTTACCATTGTGCTTCAATAGCTCATCCAACCATTCCTTGCACCATTTAATCTTTATACTTGATTTTCTTTTCCTTTTTCCTTATAAGCCGTAGCATAGTTAGCTTATTGTAGTGCTTATTTGAGTAGTATTTTGAGTGTGCTTATTTTTCTTAGGTTCCTGCTAGCATTAAGTATTTTCCCTGAATTTTTCACATTTTTCCATTAATTAGTTTAATTTCTATCATTTTTCGAAAGTTTAAATCTTAGAAAATACATAAAAAATAGAAAAAGTTTTTAAAAAAAATACAAAAAAATAGTTTTTAGTTTTATAAAAAATAGCTTTAGTTTTACATTTAGAAAAATCATTTTTACCTTTTTTTTAGATTTTTATTTTCATTTTTGAGCTTTTATTTTTAATTTTAAAAATAGGATTTTAATTTTAAAAATAGTTAAAAATAGTTTTCTAAGTTTTTATGTTATTTTAGACTTTTATAAGCTTAAAAATCATTTTTCTCAATTTTTAGAACTTAATTTGCTATTTGTTAGGATTTAATTAGATTTAATTAGTTTTTAAATCATAATAAATTCAAAAATAATCAAAAAAAAAATATTTTTCTTTTTCTTAAAATTTTCTTTTGTCCTATTTCAGGTTTAGAAATTTAGTTTGCATTTTTAGGAGATAATCTTGCCTTAGTTGTTTAATTGTCGCGTTTTATTTGTTTCCGTAAATTGTTTAAGTGCTTAATTGTTTTTGTTTGTTCATTTTAATTGTTGCTTTATTTAGTAGTTATAGATAATCAAAAATATATTTTCTCTCATTCAAATCATAATCCGAGCTAAAACGTGGTTTCAATTTCACAAGTCGTTGGGGAAACGACCCGGGTGATCATACTTCCCGGTTAAATATACGTATTATATATTATATATATCTTTTAGAGTGAGCTTTTCTTAAAGGAGACTTTAGGAAAGTTCTTAATTGCTCTTTTGGAATATTAATAGTATATTTTAAAGCGTATATAAAACTCAACATCAGTTTTTGGCGCCGCTGCCGGGGACTTGTGTTAAAGATTCCGTCGTTTACGTTTGTTGATTTGGTTTGAAGATCCTTTCGTCCTCGAAAGTTTCATTTTTGTTAAATATTTCAAAAATCCAAAAAAATTAAAAAACCTAAAAAGTAAAAAATATTTTCTTTTTCTTTTTAGTATAGTTATCATATAAATATAAAAAAAAAATCAAAAATTTAAAAAATTGTCCTAAAAAAATAAAATACACAAAGTTGGTAAACGAACACCAACATATAATACCTTCAATTGAGGTATTATCATAAATAAGTTCCGGTGAACTTGAAAAGTTCCCAAATCGAACCAAAATTCAAACTGTCATTTGTTCATTGACGAGTACGCTCATCTTAAGAAGCAATTTTTAAGAGTTACCGTGAAGTAATTCGATTATTTGGTTTAAGTTGTCTTTCGTGTATCCGTTTAAAATAGATTGTTAAAAAAATTCAAAAATCCAAAAAAAATTAGTGTAATTTTTGTTTACTTTTTAATTTCTTTATTTTTAGTGCATGCGCACTCGTTCTCAAGCTCGTAATCGAAATCGTCGACAACAACAATTAACAACGGTTATTGTTGAGGAACCCGAGTTTCCAATGGCCGACAATCGTACCATGGCTCAAATGTTACAAGCTCCCATCGAGGGATACGAAGATGCAATTGTTGTACCAACAATAAATGCAAACAATTTTGAACTTAAACAAACTTTGATTAATCTTGTTCAAAGTAATCAATTTACGGGTAAACAAGACCCTCATAATCATCTTCGATTTTTCAACAAGGTTACTTCTACGTTTAGACATCCCGAAGTTCCAAATACAACGATTAAGCTTTTGCTTTTTCCTTTTTCTCTCGAGGGTGAAGCCCGGACTTGGCTTGATAAAGAACCACCTCGATCGATTCTAACGTGGGATGATCTTTTCTCGAAATTCATAAACCAATTCCTTCCAGCTTCGAAAACAACTTACCTTCGAAATGAAATCACCACTTTCTACCAAAAACCGAATGAAACTTTCAACGAAGCATGGGAACGTTTCAAAGGACGTCTACGTCAATGTTCTCATCATGGTTTCTCGGAATTACATCAACTTGATACGTTCTACAATTCTTTGAATACCAATGATCAAGATGCTTTAGATTCTGCCGCGGGTGGAAATTTTCTAGATAAGATGCCTCGTGATGGTTTAGCCATTATTGAGAGTAAATCTAAGGTTCGTTATTCAAGAAGTCGTGCAATTGAACCACGAGTGAGTACGAATGCTCCTCTTTCTACTTCTACACCTTCTAATTCTTTTGAATTTCAACAACTCGCCGCTTCTCTTGAAGATAAAATGGATATTCGAATGAGCCGATTAGAAAAGATGATTAGTGAAAAGAATGTTACGACTCCTGCTACCGTCAAAACAGTCGAGGAAGTTTGTGTCACCTGTGGTTCAAACCATAATTTCAACAATTGTCCGTTAACAAGGAATGAATTTCCCGCTTTTCATGATAACATCCATCAATTCCAACAAACCGCCACCGTTGGCAACTTTATTCAAAGAAATCCTCCTAATTTGGCAAATCAAATGAGACCACCCCAGTATAATCACCAAATGTTCAAACAACCAAGGAAACCAAAGCCGATAATCAAGGAAACCAATTTCAATTTCGAATCAAAACCGTGAAAACAAGTTTAATCAAAACATCAAAACAATCAAGGTCAAGTTTATCAACACCAACCAATCAACCACCGGTTTACCAAGTTCCACCATATCAAGCTCCTACGCCCCAAATCCAAGGTGTTTCGAAAACGGATTTTGAAAACTTACGTTCAGGCAAACGCTCGTTGTTAGAAGAATGTTCAAAATCAAGGTCAAAATTTGCAGAATCAAATGGCTAATGTTACGAGTTTGTTGACAAGTCTTTGTAATAATTTCAAAAATTCAGCCTCTACTTTGAATTCAGGAACTCTTCCAAGTCAAACCGTAACTAACCCTCGTGAGCATGTAAATGCTATCACCACAAGAAGCGGTAAAACTTTGGAAGGACCTTCGACTCCTCTTGTTCCTACACCCGTTATTTCTACTCCTCAAAAGGAACCCGAACAAAACCCAGAGACGTCAATGGACAAAGTGCAAAAACCAAGTTCAGAAAGTACCGCACAAGTCCCACCTCCGGAGGAAGAAGATTCCGTTAACATTGAAATTCAAGATCTTAATTCTCCAAGACCTAATTCGTATCAATCTAAACTTCCATATCCCAAGAGAATGAAAGTGAGAGAGAACGATAAACCAAGTGCTCACAAGCCGTTCTTAGAAGATTTCAAACAAATTCATTTAGCGATTGATGAAAGGATGCTTCTCGTCCGAAATCCAAAGTTTAACAAATGGTTAATCTCGTTGTTAAGGAACAAAGAGAAGCTCAAGGACATCGCTATTACAACCGTAAATGTTGAATGTTCTGCTATCATCATGAACAAAGTTCCCGAGAAGCTCGAAGATCCGGGAAAATTTCTTATCCCATGTGCTTTACAAGAACTTGATAGGACTAGTGCTTTAGCCGATTCCGGAGCTAGCATAAATCTTTTACCTCATTCTATCTACAAGCAACTTGGGCTTGAAGCTTTGACTCCTACTCGAATGACACTCGAGCTTGCCAATCGTTCAATTACTCACCCAATGGGCATAGCCGAGGATGTTGTAGTTAGAGTTGATGGTTTCACTTTTCTTGCTGATTTTGTAGTGGTTAATTTTGAACCAGACCCAAGAGTGCCTATTATTTTAGGAAGACCCTTCCTTCGCACCGCAAAAGCTCTCATTGATTTGTACGAAGAAACATTGACTTTAAGAGTAGGAAAGGAAGAACTTGTTTATTATGCCGATAAATCTGAGAAAAATAAGCATTTTGTTCACGCCATTTCTGTCATCGATTTCTCAAAAGATGATCCGTTTAGTGGCAGTACCACTACTCATTCTGATGATCCTTCTCCTAGTTCTTCTCCGGTGAAGACTAGTGATAATCTTGAGGAGTTCGCCGATGAACTCACTCTTCTTAAAAAAGATGTTCAAGAAGGAAATTTTCAAGATCATTCAAATCCTCTTTTTGAATTTGATGACAATTTCAAATCTAGCACCGTAAATCCTCTCTTTAACGAGATGGATGAAGATGTCGTAAACGAGAACTCCAACGTTTCAGATTCCGATGAGCCAGTTTTACTTAACACACCTTTGTCCGATAAGGTTGAGTGTTTTGCTCCAAAAGACGATATTGATGAGATCGATGCTTTTCTAGCCATAGAAGTTTCTTCTAATTTTGAGGAAGGTTATTTCGATTCAGAAGGAGACGTAACTTTTCTTGATAATCTGCTTAGTGATGATACTTCCCATAATCTCGCTTCCGAAGTGATTTCCGATCATGAACCAGAACAAAATGAATCTTCGATTACTTTTTCTCCAAGAAGTGATCCTCTTCACCATGAGTTCGCCGGTGAACTTTTAACACTTCCTTCAAGGAATGATCATGAATTTGGGGAATATCTTAGTCTTATGACAGTGCTTTGTGAGATTTCAACTTCCCGGTCACAGGAAAATGTTCATGCTAATCAAAGTTCAGTTATCGAGTCTCTTCCCATATCTCCTATCCCCGTTGAGGATAGTGAACCCGTTCAAGAAGAGATCGATATTTTCCTTGTTCCAGATGATTTAATTCCGCCAGGTGTTGAGAATGATGATTCCGAAGATGAAGATAATGAGTTACCTAACCTTGATCATCAAGACAACCCATCATCTCCTCGTCCTCCACCGGAACCACCGGATGTTGAGAAATGTCTTGAACCCGAAGCGGGTATTTTGATAACCAAAGTGTTTAAGGGTGTTTCTAAACCTCATGATTTTATGGCCGATATTTTACCCACCCATCCCCCATTACTATGGAGGGGATACACCACCATTGGTTATCCCGGATCTCCAAACTTTCCCTAAGGACAATTAAATTCAGGGATCGAGTCGAGCTTGTGACTCGGTGACCAAAAACAAGCCGCTTCGTGGGAGTTCACCCCATGCCTATCCTTTTCTATTTTCTTTCTATTTTTAATGTGTTGTGATGTGTTGAGGCTAGCCTTTTCCGTTCTTTGTGTTTGTTGTTTGTACTTGTGCATGTTGCAGGATTGATCCAACAATTTTTGAAGACTCTCGTGTTCGGTGTTGTGTCCCGGATCACTCGAGTTTCCTATCCTTTGTTTGAAATTAGTTTGGGGAGATCCGATATCCTTTCATCATTATCGATTCACGTTTATCTTTGCATAATTCATAAACGGCTTAGATTTTCGTAGAGACCCAACTTCAAACATTGAGGACAATGTTTCGTTTTAGTTTGGGGAAGGGAATCTATCAATTTGATGTTGCTTGCTTATTGTTATGTTCTCACGTACCCGTTTTCCCACAAAAATAAAAATAGCAAAAATTTTAAATTTTTAGTCATATATATATAAAAAAAAAATTAAATAAATAAATATAAAAACTGTTAAGACAAAAATGTAGGTTTTCCCTTGGTAAGAATAAAAAGTAATTTTTGACCCGATAGTACGTGTAGAGTTCTAGCTTTCTCCCTTAACAATTAAAGATGATAGTTTGTGCTAGTCTCATGTAGACTTTAAACATGCTAGAAAATTGTTTTTTCAGGGCAACTATGGCACGATTTACACTCACTGTAAATAACCAAAAAAAAACAAACAGATGCTAAAAAATAGACTAGGGTCATCTGTTTGATTTTTTTAGGGCATTGTTTGGTTTTTGGGTTTTCTAGAAATATGGTTTTCCCTAGAACCCATCCCCTATATTATATATTTTATATTTTATATATATATATAGGGATGGGTTCTAGGGAAAACCATATTTTGCTAGAAAACCCAGAAAACCAAACAGATGCCCTAAAAAAATCAAACAGATGCCCTAGTTTTTTAGGGCATCTGTTTGGTTTTTTTTGGTTTTTACAAGTGTAAATGCGAGGCCATGTTGCCTCTGAAAAAAACAATTTTTAGCTGAAAAAATTAGGGCATCTGTTTTTTTGGGTTTTTTTTAGGGCATTTGTTTGGTTTTTCTAGGTTTTTGGGTTTTCCAACAAAATATGGGTCTTTGCTCATTGATCCCATCCTATATTTATATCATATACTTTTATATATATCTAGTATATATTTATATATATATATATTTGGATACTAATAAAAACTTTAAAAATTTAAAATTTTTGCAATTTTTTTGAAAAAGGGTACGTGAGAACAAAACAATAAGCAGGTAACATCAAATCGATAGATTCCCTCCCCAAACTAAAATGAAACATGCATCAATGTTTAAAGGACCGGGTTCTCAGATAAATCTTAAGCCGTATGAATTATGCAATGATTAAAAGTATGAATCGATAAGATGAATAAGGATATGGGATCTCCCCAAACTAGATTTCACACAAAGGATAGGAGCTCGATTGTGAAACGGGAACACACGAACACGAGGAGGCTCAGAATATTGGTGGTTCTATCCTACAAAAATCACATAAACAACAACAAACAACCGAAAGGATCGCAAGAGGCTAGCCTCAACACATCACAACACTATTATTTAGGACCAATAGAAAATGGATAGCATGGGGTGAACCTCCCCATGAAGCGGCTGTTTTTAGTCACCGAGTCACCATGTCGACTCGGTTCCCTGATTAAATTGTCCTTAGGGAGAGCAATACTTTAGAACATAAAACTTTCTTTGACAAGTACTGGCTATATGAAAATGTGAACGATGGCCGGGGTCAAAAACAAAATTCTCACTCCTAAAGGAGAAAATCAAAGGTGAATCCTCGGGGTAGGTGAAATATGGAAGAAAAGTCCATATGATAAATGTGGAGGAATCGACATATTCAACATTTAAAGATAACACCATTTCACTTAGGTAAAAATCTTCATTAGGCTTAACAAAAACATTTTTCATAGCCAAAATGGGCTTAAATCTTATGCAAACATCTGGTGGTTCCGGAGGAGGACGAGGAGATGATGGTTCTTTGAGAAATAAAAGAGTCCCGAAGGAAATGTTCTCTCTTAAATTCTTCTCCAATGTTACAAGATCTTTATCATGAATGGCATGTTAAAAACTAATATACCTGGTTTGAATAATTTTTCCTGTTTCTGAGGAGAATTCAGGTAAACATAGCCGAAAACTCGAAGTGAAAGGCGAGTCGGAATCTAACAAAGGAGGTGGTAAAATACTTGATTCGGGTTTAGAAACACCCTTAAACACTTTGGTTATCAAAATACCCGCTTCGGGTTCAAAACATTTCTCAATATCCGGTGGTTCCGGTGGAGGACGAGGAATTGACGGATCATCTTGATGGTCAAGGTTAGGTAATTCATTATCTTCATCTTCAGAATCATCATTCTCAACACCTGGCTGAATTAAATCATCTGGAACAAGGAAAATATCGATCTCTTCTTGAACGGGCTCACTATCCTCAACGGGGATAGGAGATATGGGAAGAGACTCGATGACTGAACTTTGATTAGCATGAACATTTTCCTATGACTGGGGAGTTCAAATCTCACAAAGCACTGTCATAAGACTAAGATATTCAACAAATTCACGATCATTCCTCGAAGGAAGTGTTAAACGTTCACCGGCGAACTCATGGTGAAGAGGATCACTCTTTGGAGAAAAAGTAATCGAGGATTCATTTTGTTCTGGTTCATGATCGGAAATTACTTCGGAAGCGAGATTATGGGAAGCATCATCACTAAGCAGATTATCAAGAAAAGTTACGTCTCCTTCTGAATCGAAATAACCTTCCTCAAAATTAGAAGAAACTTCCATAGCTAAAAAAGCATCGATCTCATCATTATCATCTTCTGGAGCAAAACACTCAACCTTATCGGATAAAGGTGTGTTAAGTAAAACTGGCTCATCGGAAACGTTGGAATTTTTGATCTTGACATCTTCTTCCATTTCATCAAAAAGAGGATTTATGGTGCTAGATTTGAAATTGTCATCAAATTCAAAAAGAGGATTTGAGTAAACTTGAAAATTCTCTTCATGCAAGTCCTTCTTAAGAGTCGAATCATCATTACCCGGTGGTAACGAATCAAGAGGATCAAATTCATCGGCGAACTTCTCAAAATTATCACTAGTCTTCACCAGAGAAGAACTAGGAGAAGGATCATTAGAATGAGTAGTGGTACTGCCACTAAACAGATCATCTTTTGAGAAATCGATGACAGAAATGGCGTGAACAAAATGCTTATCCTTGTTTTTCTCAGATTTATCGGCATAATAAACAAGTTCTTCCTTTCCTACTCTTAAAGTCAATGTTTCTTCGTATAAATCAATGAGAGCTTTCGCGGTGCGAAGGAAGGGTCTTCCTAGAATAATAGGCACTCTCGGGTCGGGTTCAAAATTAACCACTACAAAATCAGCAAGAAAAGTGAAACCATCAACTCTAACTACAACATCCTCGGCTATGCCCATCGGGTGAGTAATGGAACGATTGGCAAGCTCGAGTGTCATTCGAGTAGGAGTCAAAGCTTCAAGCCCAAGTTTCTTGTAGATAGAATAAGGTAAAAGGTTAATGCTAGCTCCAGAATTGGCTAAAGCACTAGTCCTATCAAGTTGAGCACTTGGTTTATCATTCTCTTTAACTTTCATCCTCTCGGGATATGGAAGTTCAGATTGATCTGAATTAGGTCTTGGAGAATTAAGATCTTGAATTTCAACATTAACGGTTTTCTTTGCTTATGGTTTTGGGATTTCAATGAAAATGGATTCTTCTTCCTCCGAGGGTGGGACATGTGCGGTATTTTCCAAATTTGGATTTTGCACTTTTTTCGTTGACGTCTCCGGGTTTTGTTCAGGCTCTTTTGAAGGAATAGAATCAATGGGTGTAGGAACAAGAGGAGTCGGAGGTCCTTCCAAAGTTTTACCGCTCCTTGTAGTGATAGCATTAATTTGCTGACGAGGGTTAGTTACGGTTTGACTTGGAAGAGTTCCTAAATTCGAAGTACAGGCGGAATCTTTGAAATTATTACAAATATTTGTCAACAAACTCGTAACATTAGCCATTTGATTTTGCAAATTTTGACCTTGATTTTGAACATTCTTCAACACCGCATCGTTTGCCTTGACGTAGTTTTCAAAATCCGTTTTCGAAACACCTTGAATTTGGGGCGTAGGAGCTTGATATGGTGGAACTTGGTAAACCGGTGGTTGATTGGTTGGTGGTTGAAAAACTTGACCTTGATTGTTTTGATGGTTTTGATTGAAATTGTTTCCACGGTTTTGATTCGAATTGAAATTGTTTCCTTGATATCGGCTTTGGTTTCCTTGGTTGTTTTGAACATTTGGTTGATTAAAACCGGGTGGTCTCATCTGATTTGCCAAATTAGGAGGATTCCTTTGAACAAAGTTGCCAACGGCGGCGGTTTGTTGGAATTGATGAATGTTATCATGAAAAACGGGAAATTCATTCAATCCAATCTCTAAACGGAGTTGTTTGAACATCTTCAAAAACCGGCTATGTTGAGCACTTGGTTTATCGTTCTCTCTCACTTTCATCCTCTCGGGGTATGGAAGTTTAGATGGATACGAATTAGGTCTTGGAGAATTAAGATCTTGAATTTCAACATTAACGGTTTTCTTTGCTTTTGGTTTTGGAATTTCCATGAAAATGGATTCTTCTTCCTCCGGAGGTGGGACTTGTGCGGTATTTTCCAAATTTGGATTTTGCACTTTTTCCGTTGACGTCTCCGGGTTTTGTTCGGGTTCCTTTGAAGGAATAGAAACAACGGGTGTAGGAACAAGAGGAGTCGAAGGTCCTTCCAAAGTCTTACCGCTTCTTGTGGTGATAGCATTAACATGCTCACGAGGGTTAGTTACGGTTTGACTTGGAAGAGTACCCGATCTTGAAGTGGAAGCGGTGCTGTTGTTGTGATAATTTTGCATAAAACCTAGCATCATGTTTTGAAAATCATCTTGTTTCTTTTGAGAATCGTTATAACTTCTTTGAAAATCGTTTTGGTTTCTTTGAAAATTATCCAACTTCATTTGCAAATTATTCATGTTCGCATCATTAGCCTTAGCATAACTCTCAAAATCCGTTTTCGAAACACTTTGAATTTGTGAAGTGGAAGGTAAAGCTTGATTAACCAAAGGTTGGTTTGTTGGTGGTTGGTATGGTGGGGTTTGGTAAACGGCTCCTTGATTATTTTGACGGTTTTGGTTGAAATTGCCTCCACGGTTTTGATTCGAATTGAAATTGTTTCCTTGATATCGGCTTTGGTTTCCTTGGTTGTTTTGAACATTTGGTTGATTAAAACCGGGTGGTCTCATTTGGTTTGCCAAATTAGGAGGATTCCTTTGAACAAAGTTGCCAACGGCGGCGGTTTGTTGGAATTGATGAATGTTATCATGAAAAACGGGAAATTCATTCCTTGTTAACGGACAATTGTTGAAATTATGGTTTGAACCACATGTAACACAAACTTCCTCAACTGCTTTGACGGTAGCAGGAGTCGTAACATTCTTTTCACTAATCATTTTTTCTAATCGGCTCATTCGAATATCCATTTTGTCTTCAAGAGAAGCGGCGAGTTGTTGAAATTCAAAAGAATTAGAAGGTGTAGAAGTAGAAAGAGGAGCATTCGTACTCACTCTTGGTTCAATTGCACGACTTCTTGAATAACGAACCTTGGATTTACTCTCAATAATGGCTAAACCATCACGAGGCATCTTATCTAGAAAATTTCCACCCGCGGCGGAATCTAAAGCATCTTGATCATTGGTATTCAAAGAATTGTAGAACGTATCAAGTTGATGTAATTCCGAGAAACCATGATGAGGACATTGACGAAGAAGTCCTTTGAAACGTTCCCATGCTTCGTTGAAAGTTTCATTCGGTTTTTGGTAGAAAGTGGTGATTTCATTTCGAAGGTAAGTTGTTTTCGAAGGTGGAAAGAATTGGTTTATGAATTTCGAGACAAGATCATCCCACGTTAGAATCGATCGAGGTGGTTCCTTATCTAGCCAAGTCCGGGCTTCACCTTCGAGAGAGAAAGGAAAAAGCAAAAGCTTAATCGAAGTATTCGGAACTTCGGGATGTCTAAACGTAGAAGTAACCTTGTTGAAAAATCAGAGATGATTATGAGGGTCTTGTTTACCCGTAAATTGATTACTTTGAACAAGATTAATCAAAGTTTGTTTGAGCTCAAAATTGTTTGCATTTATCGTTGGTACAACAATTGCATCTTCGTATCCCTCGATGGGAGCTTGTAACATCTGAGCCATGGTACGATTGTCGGCCATTGGAATCTCGGGTTCCTCAACAATAACCGTTGTTATTTGTTGTTGTCGACGATTTCGATTACGAGCTTGAGATCGAGTGCGCATGCACTAAAAATAAAGAAATTAAAAAGAAAACAAAAATTACACTAATTTTTTTGGATTTTTGATTTTTTTTACAATCAATTTTAAACGGATACACGGAAGACAACTTAAAACCAAATAATCAACTTACTTCACGGTAGCTCTTAAAAATTTCTTCTTAAGGTGAGCCGTATTTCGTAAGTGACACAAATGGCAAGTTTTTGAATCTTTGGTTCGATTTGGGAACTTTTCAAGTTCACCGGAACTTATTTATGATAATACCTCAATTGAAGGTATTATATGTTGGTGTTCGTTTACCAACTTTGTGTATTTTTTTTAAAGACAATTTTTTATTTTTGATTTTTTTTATTATTTTTATATGATAATTATACTAAAAAGAAAAGAAAAATATTTTTTTACTTTTAGGTTTTTTAATTTTTTTTTGATTTTTGAAATATTTAACAAAAATGAAACTTTCGAGGACGAAAGGATCTTCAAACCAAATCAACAAACGTAAACGACGGAATCTTTAACACAAGTCCCCGGCAGCGGCGCCAAAAACTGATGTGTAATTTTATACACTATAAAATATATAATATAATACCACAAGAGCAATTAAGAAAATTCCCTAAGGAAAATTCACTCTTAAAAGATATATATATATATATATATATATATATATATATATATATATATATATATATATATATATATATTTATTAATATATTATAGTTTATTATACTATATAATACGCATATATTTAACCGGGAAGTATGATCACCCGGGTCGTTTTCACCATACGATCTTGTGGAAATTGAAACCTTTCTATAGGCTTGGATTGTGCATTTGATGAGAGAAAATATTATTTTGGTTTCTATAACTAATAATTTAAAAGCAACAATTAAATGAACAATTAAATGTTATTATACTCATTAAACAATTAACGGGAGCAATTAAAAGCGACAAATAAGCAAATACACTAAAATTAACTCCTAAAAATATAAACTAAATTTCTAAACCTAAATTAGGACAAAAGAAAATTTTAAGAAAAAGAAAAACATTTTTTTTGATTATTTTTGAATTTATTATGAATTAAAAACTATTTTAATCTAATTAAATCCTAAAAAATAGCAAAATTAGTCCTCAAAATTAAGAAAAATGATTTTTAACTTAAAAAAGTCTAATATAACAAAAAACTCAAAAAACTATTTTTAACTATTTTAAAATTAAAACCCTATTTTTAAAATTAAAATTAAAAGCTCAAAAATGAAAATTAAAATATAAAAGTGTTGAAAATGATTTTCCTGAATGTAAACCTAAAAGTATTTATTCTAATACTAAAAACTATTTTTTTTGAATTTTTATAAAGCTTTTTTCTATTTTTTATTGATTTTTCAATTTTTAAACCTACAAAAAATCCTAGAAAATTATAAAATAAAGGGAAAAATTTGGAAAATTCAGGAAAAGTGAAAAATATAACAAAGATCCTAGGAAAAATATAACCAAGTCCCTAACTTAAAAAATAAGCTCTAAATAAGCTACGGCTTATAAAATAAAAAGGAACTAAAAAAGTCTACTAGTATTAAATGTGGGGAGAATAGATTGGATGAGCTATTGTAGCATGGTGTTAAAACGTGTGTGTTGTGTGTGGGAGGTCGTGGGTTCTAGGTCTGGCAACACACCCTTTTTGCTATTTATTTTTTGAAAATTTTTGAAAACCAAAAGCTAAAAACTAAAGAGGACAAGTTTTTAAGCTATTTTAATAAAGACAACATTAACTGAAAACCAATATTAAGCTTAAAATAGCTTATGAAAAAGTTGTTACAGCAAGAGGGTATTTGAGCTTGAAAAGCTTTGTTGACACTTAAGAGCTTGCACAAGCTTAAATATAAGCTCATTTTGAAAACCAAAAGTTGTTCTGGGAAGCTAATGATGTGTACTATCTAAAACTAATAAGCTACTTAACCTATGAATACTAAAAGCTAACTGAATTTGAAGATTAAAGTAGAAAACTCAGGAACTATTACAAAGAACTCAAAAACTCAAAAAACTATAATGAACAATGAACTTAAACAGACTTAACTCTAACTTAAGAAAGCTTAAATCTAATCTAAACTACTCTAATAAGCTAATTAAAAGAGGTTTGACAACTTAAACTTATTAATAAAAGCTAAATAAGCCCAACAGTACTAACTTAGAAGTTAGTACTGGTAGCTTTATATCAAACAGTCCATAAGGGGGACTTTAGGCTTATTTTTAATTAAGCTAGAGGATCCTTATGGATTCCTAGCTTATAAAACCTTTTTTAAGACTTGAAATACTACGTAAAACAACTTTTAAAAATCATTTTGAAAATCAATTAAGCTAAGAAAAAGCTAATAGAAAAACAGACAGTAGTAACTGAGGTTACTACTGCTAGTTGCCCAAAATGCAAAGCCACAAAACCACCAATGGTTACTACTGCATTACATACTCAAATTGAGTGCAAAAACACTTAGCAACCCAAATCCAAACCTTCAAAGGCTTGGATCAAACTTTTACAAGCAAAGAAAAAAGGAATTAGTACCCTGGTGCTGAGACAAGCTTAATAAGCCACAAAATGATTTAAAATTTAAACTAAACCTCAAAACTTGTTTAAAACTTGATAATCTAAGAAAACTCAACTGTCTAAAGTGAATTTACCGAAATACTTTGACTATTTGAGGTCAAACTGCTTAGATCCAAACTCCTTTAAGGTTTTGACAGATTTTGTTTTGCTTATGAATCTATATTTTAATGAACAATTCCTAAATACCAGATATTAAGCAAACACTAACCATCCTATTGAACTTATTTCAACTCTCTTATAAGCTAGAAACACAAAATTAAGGATTATGCTTAAGAAATTTAGCTAATGACAGATTATGAAGAACAAATTTAAGAAAATTAAGTTCTAATGCATAGGATTTAAAAACAGATGTTACAATGCAAGCAATAAGCACAATTAAACAGAGTTAAGCTCAAATAAGCATTTAAATAAACAAACATATTAAGCAAATAAGCAACTAATGAATAACTAAGCTAATCTAAACTAGGAAATTAAAACAAGGAATTTAAATGAAAACTAACCAATTGCTTCAGCTTAACAGAAGCTTTAATTCAAATTATCACCTACAAGCTCTAGCTTATCCAAATGGATAAGCTAGTATAAGTCCATGGGAGTCCTTCCACAATTGACTCCCCTTCCATAAGCCAAAATCCAATAAGTTCAAGGTGATAAGGTTTTTTATGCTGATTTAAAGTTTAAGTAGATTATAGACTTAATTAAGCTCTATTATAAGCTTATAGACTTATAAGAGTTGTTGAGCTTATCACAAGCTTAGTAATCATAACACAAACACTTGAGCTTAAATTTAAGAGTAGAAGGAACTAGTTTGAAAAGAAAGAGACTTGTATTAATGAAAATTGATTACACTATTAGAACTTTGAGATTACAAATGAGTATGAAAACTGAAAAGGTACATTAAGCTGAAAATTAAGCTATAAGCTAAAACTACTACTAGGTGTCAAAAGGAAAAAAGAAAAGATAAAATGTGTGTGTGTGAGGGCTCTATTTATAGCTAGCTGATGAAGCTTCTAGGTCTTGGCTTGCATCCCACGCTCCTTTCAATCATTGCCGTCCAAATTCTCAATCATTGGAGAGCTAATCTAAGCCGTTTGATCAAGTGATAGTCACACGGATTGCCAAGCTGGCAATCCTTTGATGT
Source organism: Tanacetum coccineum (assembly GCA_026074375.1). NCBI lineage: Eukaryota > Viridiplantae > Streptophyta > Magnoliopsida > Asterales > Asteraceae > Tanacetum > Tanacetum coccineum. Next base: position 20,870 of record BQNB010112154.1, read on the forward strand.
GACGTCCTTGTGCTAGTTATATGAGTGCTTCCAGTATAAAACCCCTCTTCTTTTGTGCTTTCTCTACATCCACGTGGCTTGATAGCTTGAGTGAACCAATAAGAGCTCTTGATTTGACTTATTTCTCCCTGCCATTGTGTTTATTGTCCCATGAATTGTCCTTTTTGACCTCCAATTGGTAAAAGCCCTCTCATTTGACTATGTGGTAAAGTTGGGGAAGAAAGTGAACAGTAACATGTTCTTGGCGCCATTTATAACTGAAAACGGGTAAATTAGATTTAAACTTTGGTCATTTGGCAATTATGGTCCTTGTCTTTGTTGTATAAAAGACCAAGTGTAAAATAACTTTTATCTTTGGCAGGAATGATCCCTAGACTTAGTGTAAAGGGAGAATGGGCTTAGCAAATGGGCTTTTGTTTTGGGCTTATGATCCGGGTAGGGAATTTAAGGGTTTAAGGCCCATTTAAGCCTTAGGGACCATTTGTGTAACATTTGGAAACTTGAGGGACTGAAATGGAATATTTTGGGGGTTTTTGTCCTTTTATGGTTGACTTTTGTTGACTGAGGTTTGACCAGGGTTGATTTTTTTACTTTGGCTTCTGGCTCTTGCACGCTCTTCCGTTCTCGTGTCCGTGTTTTCCCGTTTTTGATGGTTTTCTTATGATTTTTGATATATCCGTACCTGCACACACAAAACACAAAAACAAGTATATTTTTGCTATTTTTAGTGTATTTGTGGTCATTTAGGGTTATTTTTGGTAATAACGGATATGTGTATTTTACACTTATCAATAATCATACTTAAGGACTTCTATATTAACTAGTGGATTGTCCCTGGGTAGATCCCTCCGGCTCTGGCGGGATCGTGGGATCAAGTACCTAACCTTACCATCCTTATAACTCTGATAAAGTAATTACAAGGTCGGTCTTAGGTGATTCCATAATTGCCATCATAACCATTCGCTCCCCCTCAATATGTGCATCGATATTCGAAAGAGTTTAGCACATATAGGAGAGCCTACACTTGAGTTAAGAAATCACAATTTTTATCGGATTTTCATAATTAAATCACATATAAGAAAGCTACCCCTCATTCGGTTCTCTTCAGCAGTCAGTAGTCTCCTTCTCTTATCCTACCACCAACAAAGCTTTCTAGATTCCGGAAGATACGTCTTGTCTTAAGTCGTTTATGTATGGAAAACATAAACTCCTTGCTTCTATCGACGTCTTTCTTCGTCCAAAACCGTGTATCCAAACTCGGATTCATCCTGTTGACCCTAAATTCCTTGACTCTGTAATCCAACGCTTCATCAATCTATTGTAGAGTACCATCACTGAA
>BQNB010112155.1:1905-22208 GCA_026074375.1 Tanacetum coccineum
TATCTCTTTTCTATCTTATTTTGCTTATTGGTATAGCTTATGTTGTGAAATGGATTAAGCTTTTGGGATAACAACCAGAATCCCTCGGCTTAAGATTGTTCAGAACCCGACTTAAGCGATCCGAGGTCATAACTCCGGAAACATGTTCCCATGTGCAACTTTTATATTCGTTGTTTTTATTCCGTCCTCCACCTCTGGCTGCGGATCCGATGAACTTTCGAGTGAGTTATGTACTTATGTTACCCATGTTATTTCTCTTGTTTTGACTTGAGCATAGGTTTTTCAATTCACCATCATCCCTAGTAGCATTATTCTTAAACTACGGATAAGAATCAAGCATTATTATGATATCGAAATGCTTTCTATCATCTAGTAGACCACTACTTTTCGTTTAGGCTGTTATGGCCCGTCTGTAAAAGCTGCACGTACCTTTTGTTCGTTGTGATCAATTAAAAGGTGCGCGTACGTTATCGAGATGTTCTGTGATCAACTTTTTTCCTCGTTCAATTGCGGACCGTGTCAAGGTTTGCCTTTTCAAACCTCTATGATAGCGACTTCGTTTAATCAAATGTCTGGCCTTCACATCTGCTTGCTTAAGACGGACATTTAAATACGGCACGTGTCTTACCGTATCAGCAAGTAATCTTACTATTTGAAAACACCTACCAAGTGGCAATGGTTTAAGAAAGAGAAAAACTAAACCTCTAGCCAAAATTAACTATCTGGTGCGACGTAATGCGACTTCCATACCAACGCCCATGGCGTAACTCTTCGACACCATCAAATGTTACGATCAGTTAACTTATGGTAGTCACCCATAGGTCAACATACATTGTCTAACAACGGTGCAAATTGACATTCCAAACCATTGTGCTTGGGCAGCCTCATAAAACTCTTTTTTTACTTCGTCTAATCGATCCCTTTCATGCGGACTTTCAGACATATATAAGCCCTTTACATACAGTTAGCCATTTATGATGGCTAATATATGTTGGAATTTAACAATCAAGTTAACCATTAACTCATACGAGTACGCAGCGGATATGGATCTAGTCTAGTACAATAATTAACATACATATAAAACACATTTAAAGGACATGTAAAATAAATAGGAACATACCCTCGTCGTCACCAGCAAATCAAATAAACCAAGAATGAGAAAACCAGTGACTAAGTTGTCACCTCTACCAGTGCTCACACAAACACGTAAACAAGCACGCCCAGATGCTAGTCCAACCTCACGTATATCCAATACAACTATTGTATCTAAACCCAACTGAAAATCGATCACCGAAAGCCTCACAAGGCACAGAACCGAAATACAGAAAGTTGTGTTAGGTTTCAACCGAATTCGGTTGGAACCGAATTAGGCAGAGAACCGAATAAGCCCAAAACAAAACCTAGATCGAATCTCTCAGTTCCCACTCCTTGGGAACAAGTAAACCGAAGCAATGAACCTTCTGTATACGCCTTAGATCAAATCACAATTCGGAAACCCTCTAAAATGTTTACCGAAATAGGCAAAACCGAAAACAAGAAAACCAAATAAGGGTATTTGGGTATTCGGTTATTAGAAGAGCAAGGGAAAAGATGTAGCCTTTTGTGTGTGTATTTTTCTCATATGGATCGGCTGAATTGAGGTAGGGAGGAGAGGTTTTTATAGCCCTCAATCCCTAAGTGTGATAAGAATGAACCTTTAGAGTTCAAACCTTATCACAACACATACAAAGTTTATCACTAGCATCCTTCCTTTATCCCCTAGGTCCAATGAACCAAGACATCATCTAGAATCATCTTAAAATGGCCGGCCACAATGGAAACCACAAAAACCTTGTCTAAATGATTCTTGGTCCAAACGGTTCACTATAGAAACTAAACGTGAGATTAAAACGCACTCTAAATGTTTTATCGTGTGTGCCCCCAATAGGCTCACACACCTCTAGTCGTGACCGAGCTAGTCCAACTACCATATAATCCAACAGCTCCCACTTGGGAGTTGGAGTAGCAGACAGCTCATACACTAACGACGGAAACGTCTAGCAACACTCACATTCGTTTTTAAAACTAGAAGTGTCTGAGATCAAGTTTCATAAACATTCTCAGTAGCATGGTTATTTTATCTCTTGCTATAATCATCCCTTTGTTCAAATACCATTAAACCATGGATATGGATCCTAACTCATTCCATATAGTTTAATCATTTTGATTCTCGTTATAGAATTCAATACAGATATACCAAATGTAATCAAGAATCAACTTGCATTACCCTTTGGGTTCGGCCAAACAATTATCTGATTAATTCTGGAGAGGCGCCAAGGTATTATTCTGCACATATCAAGTGGAGGAACAAATTCTTTGTTGAATACAAGTGTTGTGAATGCTGCTTCACATCACTTCCAATAATAGTCTTTATAACTACCTTTTGATCACTTTTTGCATCTTTGGTTTGATTCTGTAAATTATTTATAGTTTTAAGTTGAAATAATCAAAGTTGAATCTTTTTATTTCATACAAGAAAAACATTGTATTTGCAAATTTAAACTCAGCTGTGATATCATTTTTTGCAATTATAGCTAACATTTATCTAAACAACAATGACACATTTTTCCAACGCTTGAGGTTTTCTGCGGCGATATCTGAAGTATAATGACCAAATAAGGAATTTGTTAGAATAAATTGTTATTATACATATATAAATCTATTACTATGTACATAGTTTGGTCGATTTGTTTGGTTGATTTGTTTATGTGCTCATCATCAAAAACAATGATTTTATTCTCATTTAATTTGTTATAGTTTAAGCTTAATTTTTATCATGACTTTCGATAAGTTTAAGTAACATGATAGTCGGGCAGATGTTTTGGCTTTTGAGCATAGTTGGCCGCATCAAGCCAAACCTATTCAAGTCGTCATTCGATAATTTTACCACATCTTTATGATCATCCAGTGATCAAGGTAACATTATGAAAATGTTTTCTCCGGTACTTGGACCTGGAATGGTTCACTAAAAGAATTACATTAGTATCACTGACCAGGTATATGAGTTATGGTATTTTATCAAATCTAACATTATGGTGTAGCTTTTACGTATGATATACTTAAAATTTAGATGGTGGTCCGTTTAACTAAAACTTGCAGACTAATGAAGCATTGCTTTTAAAAATATGAAATGGTAATTTTTTGTGTACATTGTTACTGTTGGGCTCATAAGTTTTTATGCATTCATTACTATTATCTTCATAGAATTACACAAGTCGTTATAATTAAATATACTAATATGTGAATTTACAAGAGTAATGGCATCAAATATTTGTTATTAGCATGTCATTGCATGGATAAAAAATATAAATAAGTTAGTTTTTTACAAACACTACCTCCGTTTTTAGATTTCACCGTAGAAAAGCTCGATTTGATAGCTGATATATATAGTTGGCGATCAACGACCTTTAATTGGTTGTGTATGTTCTGAGCGACCGCAACAATCAGGGCGGAGTACATCTAACAGCATAATAATAGAAACCAACGCCGAGGCATATGGAACACTTTGCATGCGCTTCAACTCAGCAGGTGTAGAGGCACCTTGTGATTTACTCAATCTAAGCTTATCTTGCATGGGGGATATTCCACGTTTGGAATTCTCATGTAAAAATGTTTAAGATTTTTTCAATATATGCACTTTGACATAAAGCAAATCAACCGTCATCTGATCTATCTCTGTGATCTTGATTCCAGAATATATGCAGCTTCACCAAATATCTTTCATAGCAAAACACTTTCCAGGTAGGATTTAACATCTTGTATACAGTGGAATTGCTGTTTCCCATGATCAATGATGTCGTCGAATACAAGGATAGGAAAGTGACCATTACTCCCCTAGCTTTTAGATATACACATGTCATAAACATTTTGACATCTCTTTAAGATTTTCTCAATATAAGCACTTTGACACAAACCAATTAACCACCGTGATCTATCTCTGTAGATCTTGATTCCAAGAATATATATGCAGCTTCCCTTAAATCTTTCATGGCAAAACACTTTCCAAGGTAGGATTTTACTCCTTGCATCATTGGAATATTGTTTCCCATGATCAATATATCATCGACATATAAGATTAAGAAAGTGATATTACTCCCACTAGCTTTTAGATATACACATGGCTCATCTTGATTCTGAGTGAAACTAGATTTCTTTATCTTATTATCAAAACGCTTAATCCCTTCGCTACAAGACGAGCTTTATAGGTGTGTACAACTCCATCCATGTTGGTCTTCTTCTTGAAGAACCACTTGCTACCAACGGTTTTACCGTTAGGAGGAAGATCAACTAAGACCCAAACTTCGTTGTCTTTCATGGATTGCATTTCCACATTCATAACATTCAACCATTTATCAGACTCAGGGTCTAACAATGCAGCTTTATAGTTAGCGGGTTCACCAAGATCCCCAAACTCATGCTCCTCAGCATTGACGTATAAGCACATACGATCTGGGGCATGTCGTGTCCTTGTGGACCTATGAATGGGAAGGATATCTGACTTCGATCAATTTAGGTATATATATAAATAATATATATAATATACTACTTATATTAACCCAACCAAATCAAGTGACCCTTGAAAAGTTTAAAGAAAGAAAATTAATGAAATCCGAGTAGTATATGATATTCCCGGGTCGTTTTTCCGACGAGGAATGCAAATTTGAGAGTCAAAATTCTATTTGATATTTGATGTTTGAATGGAACAAGATTTGATTGGATTTGCTTTCTAATTCTACGGAAAAGACAAAAAAGGCATGCTAATACTAACAAATAAGTCCTCGCTTAACGAAGTGCCATCACAACCCCAGACATTTAAGTATGACAGCTTATGGTGCTTTCCCAGCCATACCTCGTATGTGTCTTTTCAACCTTCTTAGTTGGCAACCCCATATTGAGAATGCGTGCAGCAGTCTCAAGAGCATAATCCCAAAAGGACTTAGGAAGAGTTGTTACTATCATAGATCGAACCATATCAAGTAGGGTTCTGTTTTTCTCCTCTCCTGACACACCATTGTGTGTGTGGAGTGTACGGAGGAGTACGATTGGCGATAATCCCATGATCCTTACTTTGAGAGATGGTCCCAAAAACTCTTTGACTCATATAATCGCCCCCAAGATCATAACGTAGCGATTATGGTCTAGCCGAGTTGATTTATCTACTTACCTTTTAAAACACTTATTGAAAGTTTCAAACACTTCATGTTTATGCTTTAACAAGTAAACATAACCATAACGACTAAAGTCGTCAGTGAAAGTGACGAAGTAGCTTGCTCCTTGCCTTGAAGTGATCTTAAATGGGCCACATACATCGGTGTGTATTAGTCCAAGTAAGTCTTTGGCCCTTTCCACTTGATGTGTGTAAGGTTTTCTTGCCATCTTACCAGACATACAAGGAACGCATTTTTCAAAAGCCCTAAGGTCAGTTGAATTGAGACTATCCATCGTGATGTAATACAATTCAATGCGTTTCTTGCTGATATGTCCAAGACGACAATGCCACAAGAGAGCAGAGTCCAAGTCTAGTTTGGCTCTTTTGTTGCTAACAGTATATATAGAATTTTCATTTGTATAAGAATTAGACAAATCAATTTCAAAAATACCATCCCTTGGGATAGCACTAAAATAAACCATGTTATTCCTAGAAACTTGAATTGTATTATTCACGAAGCGGTTAATAAAACCATCTTCGTACAAACGGGAAACTGAAATTACTCCTCTAGTAATAGAAGGAGCATAATGACAATTGTTCAAAACAATAACTAATCCGCTAGGGAGAGATAAATCAAAGTTGCCAATTGCTTCCACAGCTTCACGTTGACCATTGCCCACGACAATCAAAGAGCCCGCCGGCATTCAGTTTCCTACTTGCCCTTAGACCCTGCGTTGTATTACAAATATGAGTGCCACAACCAGTGTCATAGATCCATGATCTATTAAGGAAAGTATTGAGTTCTATAACGAAGATACCTGAACCACCACCAGCTCCAGAGGCTGTGTTCTTTTTCTTCTTTAGCAACTCGGCTAAGTACTGAGGACAGTTCCTCTTCCAATGTCCTGTCTCACCACACTCATGACAGATTGAGTCCTTTGCGGGATCTTCCCTCTTGGGTGGAGGGGGAATCTTAGGCTTGGGAGCATAAGCGTGCTTATTTTTCCTATTCCCTTGATTTTTGGACCCTGCCAGCCTTGTTTGAGGGTTGCGGTTTTTGTGCTTTTTAACCTTTCTGGACTTTTAGCCAGCTTCGAAATAGCATGTAATCCAGGAGCGTAGTTTTTTGGCAGATTTAGAGTTGACCTCATGGAGCATTAAGCATAGCATGCAACTCGTTAACAGACTTCCCCAGGGCTCTGCATGTTGTAATTCCATGCACAAAACCTTTCCCAATTCCTTGCGTAAACGATAAGAATCAGACATACAGCAGGCCAAGTGTCACGGGGTGCCCCAAACGCACTAAGATTGTCAATATGAGCGCCCTCAATCCTCAAGAACATACGAGCAAACTGACTGCCCTTCTTCCTGATTACACCAGGCGTGGAAATCACGGGTAAGTCTGTAGAAGACTCCTGCTCATGCTTGCTTGGGCAAACAGAGCTTTTAACTCCTTTAGTAAGTCATTAGCATGGAGAGTTTCCATATTTTCGTTGTATCTCTCTTGGCTCCATGGTCAAGAGCAGAGTCCAAGCAATCACTTTTGATCCTTTGACCCAAGCAGTATGAGCTGCAAGGATTTCAGGGAGTCAACTTTGCTGACCCCAGGAGCTACAGGATCAGGATTAATGGCTGCACTAGGTAATAATCAACCTTATCATCAATTGAATAGTACAATCCTAAGTTTTCTAAAACCATTATAAAGATTGGTCCCGTCAGTTTTGCTTCTCAGAAGAAGCCCCTGAAGACCGAAATTGTTAGCGACGAGGTTGATCATCTACAATTGGTCAAAAAGTCAAATATTATGTATGTCGATAATTAAATTCTTAAAGGAATTAACTAACCCAATAATTACTAATAAGACTAAATATCCACTTGACTCACACTTGATACATAAGGCTTACCAACGTGATAACAAGTAGGGCAAGAGTTAAGCGACTGCGATTAATTGCATGGACTGTGCAACTCTAAGAGATATATGAGACTAATGACATTAGTAACTCTTATAGAATGGTCAAAGCATATTTGGTCTCACTATGCACGGGTCTCCGAGGTCTGACCAGGAAACACGATTTAAGTCCACCAAAACAGAACGTGCTCAAATTAATATATGTCTGACCTATGAAAAAAATACGCCAAGGTTTGGCAAGTCCCTTAGGTCTGACCAGAGAAGTCAGAGCCAAAGGCACGTGTTTAGAGTTTGGCTGGCTAGACTTAAAACTTAATATAAGGGTATACACATAAATGTGCCAAAGTTTGTGTAAAAAAACAAGAAGCCTAGCAAAAACAACTTGTAGCACAAAAGTAAGAAAAAACATTTTGTTCACCTTTTGTAAAGCAATCATTTTGTCAAATGATCACGGTAGTCTCCATATTATGACGCACAAGAAAGCGGAGAAAACAGGTCAGCGCGAAGCGAATTAAAACCTGACATCATTTTGGGGAATCTTACTTCAACCCTCCTTAACTTCTTTCTCTTTTTTAGTTGTCCTAAATGGGTGGCCATACTTCCAATTGACTAATGATGCAATGTATGTTAATAAAGGACCCCTTATTGTTAACATATAGTTATTTTATTGATGCCAATCGGTGGGATTACAAATTGATCAACCCTATATTTGTACTCCTACATATCGGAACAAGAAATTCCAATAATTCCCCCTCATATGCCCGAGAGCATGAAGTGGGGCGGGAGAAAATTAAAGATCAATTCATCATCCCCATATCGCGCATGTAAAACGAAAGCTTTCACAAGAAACAAATTTTCATAGTTTTTAATGTCCATATTAATTTGTCCAAAATACCCCCGGTTTTACAAATAATACACATAATTGGTCACAAGGAATAAAATTATGTGTGTAATCATTAAGAACATGTACAAATCCAAATTACTTTATAAGTATTAGTCCGTATAATGAGTTACATAAAATCTATATTTAGCAAATATTGACTATGAACACTAAGGCAATCACAATAAAAGCAATTAAAACAGACTAATCATGGATTGAAAATTAGAGGAACAACTCTTAAAATGAAAGCAGAAAATCACAAAAGCCTCGAGTTCTCAAACAGTCTTCCCCAATTAGGAGAAACCATTAAGACTCTCACTAGGTTTTCTGCTAAAGTGCCTAGATCGCCACATACATCATATAACATGATTGCGTGAGTCTTACAGCCGAGATAAAACAAGAATAGATTAACATAGCAACTTAATTAACAATTTAATTTTAATCTATACTTCTTTTTATCATTTTATGTTTGTGTTCATTCTAGGTTGGTTATTTAGTTATGGCAAGGATTGCATGTCGTTGCCATAATTTACAATAGAAACAATAAATAATCCAATTACATGCAGCCCTAGCGTGTTAACATCGTATGTAATTCATAAATACTAAACTAATTGACTCGTGATGCCATTGTTGTAATTTAACAATCAAGTTAACCATTACACATCGAGTATAAACGCAGTGCGGAAATGGGATCTAGTATAGTACAAATAATTAACATACTGATAAAACACATAAAGGAACATGAAACATAAATAGAATACTAACCCTTGATGTCACCCGCAAGAATCACAAACCGAATGAACGAAACTAGTGACTAAGTGGTCACCTCTACGAGTGCTCACACAAACACGTAAACAAGCACGCCCGGATGCTAGTCCAAACCTCACGTATACCAATACAACAAGTGTACACCAAAGCAACTGAAAAACGAAATCCAAAAGCCTCACACACCCCTGGACCGAAAATCCAGAATGAAACAACTAGGGTGAACCGAATTCGATTGTCCCGTCTACAAGTACAACCGAATTAGAGATCCACTACACCCTAAGAACGGAATCCGACTATTGGTTCACACCTTGACAAAACTAAACCAATAATATAACCTTTCTGGAACAAAACCTAGGGATCGAATCACTAATTGAAAACCCACAAAGGAGTTAACCGAAATAGGAAAAATCGAAACTCAATGAACCCTAATGAGGGTTTTAGGGTAATCGGCTGTTACAAGTGAATAGAGGAGAAGATGATTTGTTTCCAGTGTTTGTGGCTGTGTGTTAGTCCTCTATTCAGCTAGGGTGAAGGACTATATATAGCCTTTAATAACCCCACTCATGATAAGACTCAAACTTTGAGTCAAAACCTTTTCAAACACTTTCAACCCAAATCATTATCCCTTCTCCTTATCCCCTAGGTCCATTGAACTTAGACAACTACTAGAACCTTCCCTCATGGCCGGCTAGCACATAAGGACACAACAAAGTTCATAGTCATATATTTATCCACATCCAAAAGGTTTTATAATCTATAGACTTTTACTGAAGTTAATAAGCGTACTCTAAATGTTTTATCGTGTGTGCCCCCAATAGGCTCACACACCTCTAGTCGTGACCGAGCTAGTCCAACTACCATATAATCCAACAGTAGATATATGGTGCGATGGCACAAATTGGTGTGCACACCGATGGAGCCTTAATTAGACTAGCAATGTCATAGTGCATGCAATTTATATGAATAATTGAAAACATGAATCTGTTGTTAAATGACACTTTCAATAATTGTAAGAGTGAACTTGATCGTACACGAATAGTATATCAAAATGGCTAGTATGAAGGCTACAATATAAAAATGAATAAATGATCCGTTTCAATACACCCTTGAAATTGCAGAAGTGAAGCTAGCCTATTTACTTATATAAGGAATCCATTACTCCGATTTTAAATATCGATGCCTGTGCCCGTGTCACTCGACTCGGTTAACCTCTTCTAACCCGACTATAACACTTTATAAGAATTTGATATCTTAGGACATGAATAGATAAACAAATCTCTCCATAATCGGTTGCAATGATTTATTAACAGCTCAATAATTCAATCTTTTCTTTATATCGTGATCAACAATTGCACTAACATGAGAGGCCATGTGTTTATGGCAAGAAACATAAACTTTTAATAAGAGGATGTTTGATTGCGCATACTAAAAAGAAATTTCAATCCATATTATTAAATTCTCACGTAACTAATAATAGTTCTAAACCACGTACACGCACAAGGTTTTACATAAAATATTTAGTTATATTTTTTCTGTATTGTGTTTTCTTGTTTATACGATTATGCTGATAGATAAACATTAAACGACTTATTCTAACTTAGCTAATATTAGTTACCATGTGTTACTTCCTATTGCTGCTCATACGGACACCTTTGGCAAAAAAGCACGATAACAGGTTGTCGAGATAATCGGATGCTCTGTTGTGATGGTATTTTCACCTTTACCAGATTACCGACCACCTTTCTCCTGCTGAAAATCTACATTTCTCAGCAAGGGTAACATAAGGTTCCAGTTCTGCAAGTACCTGCTGCAAAGGTCACCAAAATAATCTGTTACTAAGTCGGATTTATCACGCAAATATCCATCCATTTCATTGAGTGACCTCTAAAATATTGACTCTATCCAAATACATGAACAAATCCATTCGACTATATCCACCTTATAATACATACTTGGTAATGCCCAAAACAACCCTTTATAACCACCGAGTTACCAGTAGCGTTTGAACTAAATCAAAGCAAAACTCATTATGTATTAATACAACACTATATATCTTAGGTCTAAGGATATAAAGACTTGACCATGTAAGAAACTCACAGTTCGACAACAATCCATGATGTGACATTCCTTGAGGTCAAACCAATATTCATCATACCATGAATATCAGTAAAATCAACATTTCGACTAAATTTGAACTTTGCAATTTCATACTTTAAAGTAGGGATGGCATTCAGGCTAAAAGTCGAACCAAGAACCGAGCTGACTCTTTAGACTGCCTCATCACCAAGACTAAAGGGACCAACTTTGCGTATACCGTCGGGGTAAAAATCGTATACAAACTTAAAATCAAACCTTCAAAATTTCCAAAACTTGGGAGTTAGCTTGTCTCTGTTACCTTAAATGCATAGCGTACCGTTTTAAGCAGGTCTGAAAAATGTCCTCCAAGATTGATTCAACAGTAATTAAGATGCAAAAAAGAAGGAGCCAAAACGTAAAACTAAACAAACTTCTACACAGTAAAAGCAACTTAATCAAAATACTTTGTATTCATATGAAGTAGAATATATGCGAAAAGTAACGGTAATTAGCAGAACCACCCTACTTTTATACCCAGTACCATAGTTTCAGAAACTTGACTATTCTTCCATCCAGACCATAGCCATAAGTAAAGAACTTTGTCGTCATCATAGGAATTCTGTATCATATTTAGTCAAAACAGACACACAATCATAAGACACAGCATATCCATACCTATTGATGACTATGTGGATTTTATACAAAATAGGCGCGAGTTACCTTGCAAACTGTTTCCCTTATAAAGGTCAAAGAAAATTTGCAAAAATCTCTTAAATACAGGGCTTACAAATGAATCAAGAATTATTGAAACTATAATATCTACATCCACGTCATATATCTCAAAGAAATAGATGACATTTCGGCCAATGTGATCATACTATAATAAACATCTTTCATTGTCAGGATGAGAAGCATCTCCACAAGAAACTCGTGAATATCTAACATCCTATCTCATTATACTTCTACCTACTTCACATCCTCCCATCGCCCCACACGTTCGCATAGAATATTAGCCATAATTGTATGAATACACGAATTCACCAAACTTGAGAGTTTCATTAAACGTGTCAGCTAAATCTCACGCCATACCAACATCACCATACAATCTACAAGCACTAAGCAGAGCACCATAAACAGGAACCAAAATATCATCTTTCTCCTTCGGGATTCTGTTAACTTTTCTTTCTGCTTCTTTCAATAGTAATCGCCCAGCTACTAGCCAAAGAATCAATTAAACACCCCGAAATGTCTAATATAGGTTTCAATTTCATGCATAGATTTCATGGATTCGAAATACCTAAATACCACCCTTCCTCCACTAAATAAACCTCCCGTGACTATCACCATTTAAAACACCTATGAAGGTAATATCATCAGGTCAAAATCCTGATTCCTTCATCTCTGTGAATAACTCAAGTGCTTTACTGGTTTTTCCATTTACAGAAAGTGCACATATAATTGAAGTCCACGAGGCAGTATCTTTGTCATGTAACCCGTAAAAGACCTCTAAAGACTTATATATGCAACCGCATTTTGCATACATGTCAATAAGAGCAGTACCACATACAGCATGGATTACTATTCTATGTTCATTCATATATTCATGATCCATATCCCTTGTATCTAATACCTCCCTAGACAGTGTGCACACCTTCAAAAGAGCAACAACCTAAAAATTTATCAGGCTTGATTTTAAACTTTTGCATTTGTTGAAACAAACGCATTGCCTCATCTACGTGATTAAACTGAATGTATCCGTTTATCATAGCTGTCCATAGAACAATATCTTTCACCGGGCTTTTATCAAATAACATTCTAGCTTCATCTAACATACCACAACTAAGGTAACCGAGACACAAACAAGTCCAACAAAAATCAGACAAAGATACAGCCCATGGACTTCGGGGACTACATACTAGTCTAACATACCACTAACACGAGTACTGCAGCGTAATTAAAGATCACGAAAAAGAACACAATAATTAACAAGGATAGAAGAAAGTATACACTTTTAAGCACGAAACGATACACCGCTAAAGGTAACCGTTAACACCGTCTTCCAAAATACGCGGTGTATAATCAACCGACACGCAAAACCTCCAAGCTCTAAAGCAAGATCACTCTAAAGTCGACACACACAATAACGTTTCTTAGCAAACAACGAATTATGCTAGTACTATAGCTTTTTAGCAAACGAATACCGGAATCTTGACAATCAACCAAATGAGAGAGAACCCCCTTTTTTCCTTCTAATGGGCCGAACCAAAGAAACAAACAAAAACCTTAGGGTATGTTCGTTCGGTCGAGCAAGAACCACCAAAAAAACACGAAACCCTTTGTGGGGTCTTCATGTTCGCACGAACAAATGAGGAACAAAACCGAAACACCCTTGTGGGTTTTGAAACCTGCTCGAGCCAGGAAGAGAGCAAGAGAGATTTTAGGGTTTTGGTATTCTCAAGTATATGTGAATAATAACCCAAGATCTCCTTATATAGGCTAAGCTCTCCTACCTCCACAAGGAGTGGAGTTCTCAACCGACTAGATAAGAAAGATGTAGAACCCACCCTTGCTTTTAAGTCGGTTTTTACTCATTAGTCCTCATATAACCTTTTAAACGACAAAGAATTATTTCTCGATTACATAAAAACACTAATTATACAATTGTTTACCGAATTAAACCGTGTTCGTGAAGTAAAGCCCTTTAAAGCTCGAATAAATAACTCGGACATATATTATTTACGATGGACATATTCCATCAGCTCTCACTTAGACATGTAAATAATATAATAACATTGGTAAACGTCTAGCAACACGCCAATGCTCCCGAAATATTCGAGTTGGTTTCACAGGGCATGAACAAATGATTTATGAATTTACAATCCTTTGTTCCGAATACCTTGTTAAATAGGATATGGATCAATATCATTCCATATTTAAACTCTTTTGTTTCTCATATACGACGTAACAAGATTACTGAAAATCAATGAGACATTTCTTCATGAATTTTCTGGTACGGCCATACACACATCTGATTATTTCTATGAGGGGCCCAGTGGTATCTTCTTCAACAATTTGAATGAACAAATTCTATGATGACTACAAGTGTCTAGTCATCATGTGGCATAAACCATTCTGACATAGCCCTTATTAGTTACCTTATTTAAGACAACTTAAACTATATCAAGAAGAGAAAATCCACATATGCTAAACCCACCTACTTTGCTGTCTCAAGACTAAGGATTTATGAAAATAAAATCACGTACCGAGATTACTAATGACGTCGATCCCATAAAGTGATGTTCTTGTGGCGAGAAAATCCAATATTATCCTTATGATATCATTGAGTTTGGTGATCATCTTAATATCTCCAAATATCATCAATCACACAGAATTTGTCCTTAGTTAACACTATTCTCATATTGTTAATCGATCAACATATTAATTTAGAATAATATGTTTATTAATTCAACGGACTAAACATTTCAAATAACGGACAAATTAAAAATACTTAAAATAACAAAATACCAATGTAACATTATCATAAAATAAAATTGTTTTAACATCCCCTTATCCAAATACTAAAACACAGATCTACATGAAGATACTAACAAGACAAGCCCATGCTCCTAGCATGTTGAGTTAAGCTTACCTATTTGATAAATCCTTTGGAAAATGATCAACTAGATTGTAATCTGTGTGAACTTTAAGTAACCTTAATCGCCCAGATTCAAACACACACGCGAACATAATGATATTCTTCTATTATATGTCTGGCGCATTTCAGAATCCCCCGGTTCATAGCATAATGAATTGCAGCTGAATTGTCGCAGTAGCATACCAAAGGTTCATTTATCGTTAGTATCTATACCAAGCCCTAGAGAATGAAACTTTCTAATCCCAAACAGCTTTCATTGCAGCTTCTGAAGTAGCTATGTAATCAGATTCGAAGCAGACATTGCAATGGATACATTTGCTTGGAGCTCTTCCAATCCACTGCACCTCCATTCAAAACGAAGACATATCCTGTCTGAGACTTCGTGTCATCTCTATCAGTCTCGAATCCAGCATCGCAATAGCATTCAACTTTAAGTTCTATGCTAGGACTTCCACCATAAACCAAGAACATAACTTAAGAATTTCTTAAATACTTTAAATGTTTTTCACAGCAGTCCCAGTGAAGTTCACCTTGGATCTGTTGAAAACTGGCTTGTTAAATTTTTGCGCACGCAACATCAAGTTTTTGAGCAACAACCGCAAACATACTGGATCCTACAGCCGAAGAATAAGGTACATTATTCCGATACATTTCACCTATTTAGACTTTGAGCACCTGCGATTGTTCAAACAAGTCTTTCCTTGCATGAGTAATGGAACCGCAACATTTAGGAATTAACCCTTCATAAATCTCTTTAAGATCTTAATCCATAAAAGCATTTTGGACTAATTCCAATTAATCGCTTCGATCAATCTATAGATTATGAATCAATAATAAATGCCTTTTCCCCTAAAACTTTCATAGAAAAAAACACTTTCCAATACAATGTCTTTACACTTTGTAAACTGTGAGAATGGTGATTACCCATGATTATTAAGTCTCAAATATAAGATGAGGAATAAACATTACTCCACTAGCATTTTGATATACACAAATATCGCTCATCAAGATTTTTGATCAAAATCAAAACCCTTTTGGATTTACGTTTTCATTCAAATCTTTATTTCCAGCTTCTTATGCTTGCTTAAGAACTATAAAATGTGATCTTTGAAGCTTGCATACTTTCATGGATGTTTAGGTACAACAAAAACCTTCATGTTTGTACCATATAGAATATCTTCATCAAGATAACCATTTAAGAAGACTATTTTGACATCCATATTGTCATATCTATAATCATATGAACGCCTCTATGTATATAGAAACCAAATAGCTTACAATGTCAGCCACGGGTGAGAACGTTTCTTCATAATCAACCATATAAGTTTGAGTATAACCCTTTTGCCACAAGACGAGCTTTATAGATGTGTACATTGCCATCCATGTCAGTCTTTTTCTTAAAAACCCACTTGCTCCCAACGGTTTTACAATTAGGAGGAAGATCGACCAAGACCCATACCATATTGTCTATCATGATTCATTTCCTCCTCATTCCAAATCATCGACCCACCTTTTAGATCAGGGATCTAACATAGGCAGCTTTATAGTTAAGGCGGGTTGCTCCAAGATAACCCTAAACTATGCTCCTCCACCCACATTTAGACATAAAGCGGTTTGTAGCTCGATGGTCCTTTCGGACCCCACGAATGTAAATCACTAGTTCTCTGATGGTGGTTGTGGTGGTTCAAAACCCTCCACCTCTTGAGGAATGTTGCTAGTGATTTCAGAAGGTGTTGTATCTTCTCCTTCTTGAATTTCTTCAAGATCTACCGCCCTCCCGACTGTTATCCTTGACTTATGAAAGACGTTTCTCAAGAAATCAGCCATACCTTGCAACAACAATTTTGTATTTTTTAGGTGGGCAAGTAGAAATAGTAACCCATCGTTTCCTTTGGGTATCCAATAAAGATACACTTAACAGAACTTTGTTCGAGTTTGTCAGGCGTATCTCTCTTCACAAGAGCCTCACATCCCCAGACCTATAAGTAAAGATAAGTTTTGGAACTTTTATTCCATACCAACAGTTCATATGTTCTTACCTACCTTCTTTTTGGAAACCATATTGAGAATGCGTGTTTGCAGGACTCAGAGCAAAAATACCCCAAAGGAAAAGGCACAAAGTTGTAAGATTCATCAAGATGCGCAACCATGGTCCTAACAAAGTACGTTTTCTCCTCTCAGACACTTCATTATGATGTGGTGTGTATGGAGGAATAATCTTTTGTACACATAATATACCAATTAGCTTTTAGATAATCTATTAACTCTTGGCTAATGTATTCGCCACCTTACACGATATGATCGTTATTGCTTAATGTCTTCCGAGTTGAATTCAATCAACTTCATATCTTAAAACCATTGAATGTTTCAAAGACTTCATGTTTATGCTTAAGTAAATACACATAACCATAACGACTATAATCATCCTTGAAAGTAATGAAGTAGCTAGCACTTTGTCTTGACACATGTCTAAGTGGACCACATACGTCAGTATGTATTATTCCAAAAAGATCTTTTTGCCCTATCCGTACTACATGAGAAAATGTTTCTTTGTCATCTTGCCAGATAAACAAGATTCGCATTTATCAAAAGATTCATCATCCATTGATTTTAACAACCCATCTTGTTGCAGCTGTTTAATACGTTTCTTGTTTATATGAGCAAGACGGCAGTGCCATAGATAAGTAGAGTCTAAGTTACGCTTGACTCTTTTGTTGCTAACATTATAAATAGAATTAACGCTTGGTACAAGATCATGCATATCAATTTCATAAATACCATTACGAGCAATAGCATTAAAATAAAGAACATTATTCTCTGAAATTGAAATTCCATAATCCGTAAAGCATTGAACAAATCCATTATCAACCAAACGAGAAACTGAAACAACAACCTCTATTAAAGTAGGATGCAACTGACCAATTGGTCTAAACAAATCACAAGGCCATTAGGTAAAACTATCTCAAAACTTCCAATAGCTTCTACTTGTGCACGAACTCTATTACCCATGTACAAGTAAAGAGCTCCTTGTTTCAGCTTCCTTTCAATCCTAAATCCCTGTTTTGTGATACAAATGTGAGTACCACAACCAGTGTCATACACCCAAGAGTTATTATTAGGGAAAGAAAATAATTCTATTGTGAAGATACCTGAAGAACTGGCAGATCTAACTTGCTTCTTTTTTCCTTAACAACTCAGGCAATAATAAATAGGACTTTACTTATTCAAAATAACCTATACCTCCTTACAAGTGGTGGCATACATCAACCTTAGCTAGGCGCTTGATAAAGTGCTAATATACACATATCTTATACCTTCAAAAAACGAGCTTAAATGACCAAAAACAGACAAAACTGCCACAATATATGTTGTTGTTGCATTTGTATGTGCAGGAAGTGGATAACATCAAAAAGACAAAACCAAGCCCAAAATGACAAAACTGACATGGAATGGAAAAGACGTGCAAAATCAAGGCAAAGTCCAAAAAATGGTCAAAGTTCAGAGTCATATACAGAAGAATCAGCAGTCCAAGACCGAGCAGCGCCGGAACTTTGAAGAGTCTGTTGGATGCAATCTTAACCCACTGATGGACCGGAAAGCCCAATATTATGATTTTATGAAGACTTTGTAAGACCAAAATTAGCCCTCAATCAATATAACAGCCCATTTGTGTGCAATTGACAAAGACTGTGAAGACGTTTGATAGGCCCAAACCTATCCCAGTTACAGCCAACCAGCCATTGTACACACAAACATCCTTCAAAACCTAAATGGACCTTAAAAAGTCCCAATAACATAACCTAAACTCAATGGGGGGCCCAATACAAGCCCAATACAAGCCCAATACAAGCCCAATACAAGCCCAATAATCCTTTTTATAAAACAATAAGGACTAAAGTTGTCATTTTTAAAAGTTTTTTATAAAAGAAATGGTAAGAATAAAAGCCAAGGACTAAAACTACTAGCCAAATAGGCAGTTTTCCTTTAGTTATAAAACAGCAGGGACCAAATTTGACAAATTGCCAAAACACTTTTTTCTTTAAGTTATAAAACGACAAGGCATTTTGAGCCACTTTCTAAACTTCTTTATAACTAAAAACGGCTTAAAACAAATGAAAAGAAAATGAAAGAATATGGGGGGGCATCCTTGCCTCTTCCCCAATCTATCCTTTTAAAAAAACCCTGCACCCACACCCTAGCCATAACCCACTCCCGCCAAAACCATACCACCCGAATTTCCCACGGTTTTTTGGCCAAAACTACCTCTCTCCAGCTCACCGCCTCACCCATTTCACCTTACCCTGCCCCTATAACTCTCTCCCTGGCTCAAGACACTCACCCCGAAGAACCCTTTTCCAATGTTGAGATGAAGAGAAGACCAAAGGATGGCTAGATTAAGTGTGAGCTTCCTACTCCACAACAAGCAACATCCCCAGTGCACGAAGTCTTGAAGACCACTAAAAATAAAGAAGAACAAGAAAAAGAAAAAAAATCCCTTTTACTTTCTTATTTTAAATTTTAATCAAGTTTACCACACACCCTTTTTACCTTTTTTTTAGTTTAAATGTTTTAATTAAGTTTTTTTTAAAGCAAGTATTGTAATTCAGTTCACTTTAAAAGTTTTATGTAATTTCTTTAATGTTAATGAGAAGTTAAGAGTGTTTGAGAAAATTGCATTTGTCGAAATTTGAAATATCATTCAAGTTGTTTTAAATCTGTTTAACTTGGTTAAATATGTGAAGATCAATTATATGTGCCCTCTTTTACCAAAAATCAGTTAAAACACTTTTTTTTATAAATTAAGGGGGTGTTTGGTTTAGCCTTGAAAATGGGTCATATGGGGTTTTGCATGGGTCAAGTGCACTCAGCCAACTTTGGCTGAGTGTGTGGGGTTAATTAAGCCATTTAAATCATCATTTTTAGTTTAAAAATAAGTTTTTATGTCCCTTTTGAATTCTGTCAAATTTTCAATAAGCTAAATTGAGCCTAAGTGCTCAAGCTGCTTATGCAGCTTAAGCACATTGTTTTTGTGCTATTTGGTGTTGTTTCTAGCCATTAAACCAACCCTTGCTCTGTCATATAACCATAAGCCCAAGTCACCAAGTGTGGATGTATGCATATTCTTTGAAAACCCCCATTTTCAAGCCCCAACATCAGCAGGTTTAAATCCTCATTTATAAACCAAGTTTTGAAAATAAGCTCATTGGAGACCCCTTTTAATCTGTTTGTGGTTTGTTTTGGTTAAAAAGCTCTTAAGAGCTTATTTCATAAGCTCAAAAAGGCCCTTAAGCAAACTGTTGTATTTACCCTGGTGCTGAGCACCATTTTCAGCCACCTTGTTTAGCTTATTTAGGTATTAAGCCTTAGGATCTTTTAGCTTTTAGTTATAGCTTATTACTAGTCCTTTAATTCCCCATAATCTTACAGCTTATCTCCTCCTCTAGTATAGCTTATTTAGGGCTTAAAGTAGGTACTTTTCTGTTTTCTTTTAAAAACTGTCACCATAGCTTATTTCATTTCTAGCTTATTTTAGGGCTTATTCTAGATAACTTAGCTTATAATTAGGACTCCCCTCTCCTTATTAACTGTCCCCTATAGTTTTCTAGCTTATTTGTTGGCTTAAACCCCAAAAAGAAAGAAAAATAAGCTAAAAAGCTTATTTAGCTTTTGCAGTCCAAAAGCTTACTTTTCTGGCTTATTTAGTTAATTTCAGCACTTAGTGCTTTTAGGAAAAATGCTCTCCTAAAGCCCCTGAACAAGTTTGCTTCTTTGGCTTTTTGATAATAAGCACTTTGGACCCACCTTGTAATCGGGGTCCACCTCAGGG
>BQNB010112156.1:1883-22208 GCA_026074375.1 Tanacetum coccineum
AGATAACTCACGTTAAACTTTGCAGAATAACCAAAAGCAAGGGAACGCGCGAGCTATGGTTACCGCTCCTACTGATGGAAAGGTATCTTCTAGATCACTTCCTTTGTGTGAGCGTTGTTTTACTCGCCACGTTGGTACGTGTACTATCAAGTGTCACAAGTGTGGAAAGGTTGGGCACAAGGTAAGGTATTGTAAGGAGAAGAATGTTGCCACGGGTGCAAATGATCTGCCCATTCCGACTTGCTATGATTGTGGTGAGCAAGGTCATACTAGGAACCGATGCCCAAGAAAGGTTAAGCAAGAGGAAGTTGGAGAAGTTCGTGGTCGAGCTTATGCTATTTAGGATGCTGAGCCGAAGGGTACGAATGTAGTTACTGGTACGTTTTTGCTAAATAACCGCTATGCTTTTGTTTTATACGATTCGGGTTCCGATAGGAGTTTTATGGATACTAGATTTAGTTCCATGCTTGATATCAATCCGGTCAAAATAGGAGCTAGTTATAAGGTAGAGTTAGCTGATGGAAGGGTAGTTAGTATGAACACTGTTCTAAAAGGTTGCACGTTGAATTTAGTGAACCATGTTTTTGAAAGCGGTCTTATGCCGATTGAGCTTGGTACGTTTGACGTCATTATCAGTATGGGTTGGCTTGTCAAGCACGATGCCGCTATCGTCTGTGGCTGGAAAGTTGTTCGTATACCGTTTAGAAACAAGATGTTGATAGTCAAAAGTGACAAGGGCGTGTCTCGATTAAAGTTCATATCTTGTATTAAGGCCAGTAAGTACGTCGAGCGAGGTTGTCATTTGTTCTTGGCATACGTGACGGAAAACAAGTCGAAGAAGAAACGAATGGAAGACGTCCTTGTAATTTGTGATTTTCCTAAGGTGTTTCCTGAGGAGTTGTCAGGACTACCATCGCCAAGGCAAGTAGAATTTTGAATTGATCTAGTACCAGGGGCTGCACCTGTTGCACGTGCACCATATAGATTGGCACCGTCTAAGATGAGAGAGTTGTCGGTACAATTGCAAGAGCTGCTGGAGAAAGGATTTATTAGTCCGAGTTCATCACCATGGGGAGCACTGGTTTGTTTGTGAAGAAGAAAGATGGATCTTTTAGAATGTGTATAGATTATCGCGAGTTGAACAAGTTGACTGTCAAGAATCATTATCCTCTTCCGAGAATTAACGATTTATTTGACCAACTACAAGGTTCGAGTGTGTATTCTAAGATCGATCTGCGATCAGGATATCACCAGGTACGCATTAAAGAAGAAGACATTCCAATTACTACATTTAGAACTCGGTATGGTTACTTTGAGTTCCAAGTAATGTCGTTTGGATTTACTAATGCGCCTGCTGTGTTTATGGACTTGATGAACCGAGTATGCAAGCCATATCTTGATAAGTTTGTCAAGTGTTCATCGATGATATTTTGGTTCCGATTCCTCTTACTTTAGCGATGAAAACTCATCAATAGATGATTTAGCTCTAGAAAATGAATATGACAAACTATGCAAAATGAGTCTAAAAATTATCACAAAGAATAAAAGATTAAAAGCTGTTAGAAATAGCTTAGAAAATGAGCTTAGTAAACTAAAAAAATTGTCCACATTCAAGAAAAACAAGGGAGTTGATCTCAAATGTACAAAATGTCAATTGCTTAGAATTGAAAATGAAAAACTTAAAGAGGAAGATATTAAACTAACAAAAATTGGAAAGAGTACACATTGCTTAAATGAAATGTTGAATAATTAAAAACCATCCAGAGATAAATTAGGTTTGGGATTCAATTCACTTGAAGCATCAACTAGTGAAACTAAGGAAATAAAATTTGTGAAATCTTAAAAAGAAACGTCCCCTGGTAGAGGTCCCTTAAATAAGGGCGGGCCCCATATAGCAAAGGCGGCCCCCAAAGCAATTATAGGACCGTCGGTCTGCTCACCAGGTCCTAAGAAATCTATTTCTTTTCAAAAATACATTTTGGGTCCTAGACCAAAACATATAATGGTAAAAAAAGTTAAAGTTCTAGTTGCTAGTGATAATAAAGTTAAACGATTTTACAAGCCATTGTTAAAACCCAGAGTTGGATTTTCAAAACCAAACTTTAGATCAAAAACTCCACCACCTATAAGAGTCAATAATAATTATCCTCGTCTCCGGCAGCGGCACCAAAAACTGATTCGTCGTTAAACGACTAGTCGAGTAATAGTATATATAAGTATCCCGTATAGATGTAAAAATTCACTTGAGGACAAATGAAAATCTAATCTTGCGGATGTCGTGTCCTAATGAGAGATAATTTGAAATCTACGAAAGCGTTTTGTTTGATGCTTAAATGACAAATATTTTGGTTTTTTATTTTTAAACTAAGTATATAATAAAAACAAACTATATAAAACTAGATGACAATAAACAAGCTAATAAACGAAGAGGAATATAATAAAAAATATGCTTGCTAAGTGAATTGATTAGATCCTTAAGTGTGAATTAAATATACAATTAAGTCCTTATCGATGAATCGATATCTTTCTAACAAATCATCTTCTCACAACGTTGGCTTATATTGAAAACAACTTTTATTAAGATATCGATTACTAAATTAATGCCTAATTATTCTTACGGCTTTTGCCCGCTCGAATAACCAAAACAATAATATAAGTAATATAAAAATTACTAATCAATATTTTCCTTTTTTTATTAATCGCACTTAATTCACTAAACAATTTATCACTTAACAAGCATATATAAAATCTACTCACTAAGCATATTAATCAACAAATAAGCAAACATAATCATCATAAGCTAAATAAATCTAAACTACTAAAATTGAAAAGAGAAAGAGGATAGAACCAAATGATGAACCGAATCGAATATAAAACCACCCGGTCTAATAAACTTATTTAAAATATAAAGCTTAAAACTTGATTAATATCTAAATAACTAATTAGCTAGTAAAGGTATGAACTTTATTCACTAATTAGCTAGCTAAATACTTAAAAAACTTAAAACTTTATCTAAGAAATAAGCTTAAAAGACCCTTAAGCTCCACGCCAAAGAGGTAGAATGAGTTTTCATCAACAATAAGACAAGCAAAAGGTTAGAACAATTAAGCTATAAGCTAAAAGCTTAAATTCCAAAATATCAAGTATTTTGAAATAAAAAAGCTAAAAGCTAGTAGATCTAGACTAATAAGCTATTTTAAAAACTTTTATAAAAACTAGATCTATTTGAAAACTAAATGGAATAAGCTAGATCTAAAAATAAAACATGAAATAAGCTAATAAGCTATCAAAATAAGCTAATCGAATAAACCCTTAATAAGCTTATTCGAAAGCTATATGAAAACTAGATCTGAAAATAAGCCAAGTGCTTATTTCGAAAATATATAAGCTTAAAATCAATTCAAATAAGCTATAGAAGCTTAGTTGATTAAGAGATAATAAGCTATTAAGCAATAAGCTCAAAGTAAGCTTAAAAAGAAAAGAAAATAGAGGATTAGAAAAAGAATAAGCTCAAGTCACTTCCATCACAAACATCTTCATTGATAAGCTAAAAAGAGTTGATTACAATAAGCTAGATAAGCTATAAAAGCTTTTACAATAATCCAAAATAAGCTACACTATTCTACTCCTACTCCTAAATCTACACTACACTATTTTTTTGATCTAAAAACTAATAATTCACACGTCTGATGTGTGCTTCAATTTATAGCAAAAAGTAGATAAGGGCATATTCATTATATCAAGTAGCCAACCAATGAGAGTCTAAGATTGAGGGGTAAAAGAGTCTTTACAGTTTGGAAGGTAGCTTCATAATTAAGCCAATGATTGGCATGGGAGTCGGTGACCTCGTACACGTCGAATTATACCTTTATTATCAATTAGAATTATACCACGTGGCCATGCAATGCGTTAACTTTACGCATACAATTTCTACACACACAATCTCGCCCTCCTTTTCTCTTGAAAGATTGTAAACAAAGGCTCGCCGTGTGTCGAATTTAGATTGGCTAAAAGTTGTAGCAAATCGAGATAAAAAACACAATACGCTAAAAACACAAAAAGCATAGACAACAAAAAGGCCGAAAACCAGAAACTAGGTAATATAGCATATAACTTAGATCGAAACAATGCTATTTAACAGCTTCTAGGTTCTTAAATCTTCAACTGGATAATAAGCTCCAAATAAGCACATTGAGAAGCTTTTGAATCAAATAAGCTTAATAAGACAAAAGATAAGAAAAAGGTTAATAGGATTATAAGCCAAACTTCAAACCCCTTTTGTTCATAAAATAAGCCACAGTCTCTTTTACAATAATCCTTAATAAGCTAAAATAGCTTTTACAAAATTAATAAGCTGAAAATAAGAGACTAAATAAGCTATATATTTTTTTGAGAGAAAACTAAACTAAAACTACTCTTTAAAATGCATGCGTATGTAAATTATATAGCCTAAGAGTTGGTGTGACAAACATGTTATTTTCATGTCAATTCAGTGCGTAATGAAAACGCATGTATGTCCCTCGTGATTGTTTCCTCGTACACCTTTCTGATCTACCAATCACAAACTTTGCGTAAAACCAACACATGCTTTTCCACCACACATCCATACACAATCATCGTACTCTCTTATTACTTTCAATATTTGAATTTGAAAAAACCATGGCCACGTGTCGGCATGTTACAGGCCCAAAATTAAGTAGTGGGAAGTTGATATATGTGAAAACACATATCCGTTTATACCTAAAAAGGCCCAACTAAGCCCAAAACAGACTAAAAATGGCAAAGATATGCTTGTTTTTGTGTTTTGTGTGCGCATGTACGGATATAGCAAAAATCACATGAAAACGATCAAAAACGGGCAAAAAGGAACACGAGAACGGAAGAGTGTACAAGAGCCGGAAGCTAAAGTCAAAAAGTCAACCTTGGTCAACTCTCAGTCAACCAAAGTCAAAGTCAACTCACTAAAGACAAAAACCCAAAGTTTCATTTCAGTCCCTCAATAAAACCAAAATTACACAAATGGTCCCTAAAGCTAAATGGGCTTTTACCTTTCCATTTCCGTACCCGGACCTAAAATAACAAAGTCCAAGCCCATTTATCCATACCCGGCCCAAAAACCTAAACTATAACCCACTACATAAATCTAGGGACCAATCTTGCCTAGTTTGAAAATTATTATATACCTACACTTTCATTACAAAGAAATATAAAAAGAGAGGGACTGAATTGGCCATTAACCCAAAGTTTCACCCCCTTTACCCCTCAATTAAACCAAGGGCGGGAAAAATAGTTAAAATACTGTTCACCCGTCTCCTCCAAAGTTACCCAAGGTCAAATCAAATGGGTTTTGAAAATTGAAGGTCAAAGTAGACAATTCATGGGTCTAAGAGCAAAATGGCAGGGATATGACAGATGTTAAACAAAGAGTCGCTAATTGGCTCACTAAGCAAGAATGCCTACGTCTGGAAGAAAGGGAAAGGGCTCAGGAATGATTGATTTTACTCTTGAGGCACTCACACAAGAAGCACAAAATCACATCAAAGGATTGCCAGCTTGGCAATCCGTGTGAGTTATGACTTGATCCAAGGGCCTTGATTCATTCTCTAATGATTAAAGAATTGTACGGTGTTGATTGAAAGGTGCGTGGGTAGCAAGCAACAGACTAGAAGCTTCTTCAGATGGCTATAAATAGCTTACACATTTCACAAAAAAAATAGAGTCTAGCTTTTTAATTTTAGCTTAATTTACCTTTTTAGCTTATGCAAATTTACTTTCAGTTGTAATTTTCTTTTTGAGTAGTATGTAACTTTCAGTTTTAAATCCTTGTAATCCTTTTGAAGTTTAATAAAATCCTTGTTCTAGATTTAATCAAACTGTTTTTAAGTCATAAGCTCCCTATAAAGCTCTTTATTTAATTCTTATGATACTTTGGATAAGCTCTCATTAGCCTCACTAGTCTCTAAGCTAGTGATAAGCTTAATCAGTCTTAATCTACCTTTAGACTCATAAAATTAGTTAAGTACCTGTAATTTGAACCTAAAAGCTAATTGGAAGGGGAGGTCCAAAAATGAAATGGATTCCCAAGACTTACTCGGCTTATCCTTGGATAAGCCAGAGCTGTTGATGAGCTCTAAGAGCATATAAGCTTCTGTTAAGCTGAAGCATCTTGTAAGTTTTCATTTATGTTTTTAGTTTTAAGTCTCTTAGTTTAGCATTAAGCGTAACTGTTCATTAGCTTACGAGAGAGTGCTTTATTAGTGGCTTATTTGTGCTTATTTCTCTATATTTGTGCTTATTAGTTGAAATATTTCATCTGTTTTTTGTCTTAGCATTTTAGATCTTTATATTTCATTAAATGTCTAAAAAATCATAAAAACCAAAAAAAATAATTAAGCATAGTTATAGATCTTAGATTTTAGATTTTTAAGTTGTTGAATCCGGTTTGTTAAGCTTGTTATAAGCTCAGTGTTATCTGGTATCAAGGTTTTATAAGCTAGTTTTTATTTCATAAGCTTAATTTGAATTTGTCAATACCATAAGGAGTGTTTGGTATAGTGTGATTTGACCCTCAAAAGTCAAAAGTAATTTGAGTTTTCATTTTGGACAGTTGAATGTTAGTGATTGATCAAGTTTTGAAAAGGTTTTGAAGTTTAGTTTGAATTCTAAATCATTTTATGGCTTATTAATTTGATCTCAGCACCAGGGGACTTTTTCCTTTTCTCTTTGCTTGTGTAAATTTGATCCAAGCC
Organism: Tanacetum coccineum; assembly: GCA_026074375.1. Classification (NCBI taxonomy): domain Eukaryota; kingdom Viridiplantae; phylum Streptophyta; class Magnoliopsida; order Asterales; family Asteraceae; genus Tanacetum; species Tanacetum coccineum. The sequence goes on from BQNB010112156.1 coordinate 8,633, forward strand.
CTCTAAGGCTTGGATTTTGTTTATTTGGTTTTTAAACACTCCTAGTGAGTGTGTTTAGTGCAGAATTGACCACCTTTGTGGCCTGCACTTTTGCTTTGCTCTTTGGTAAAATACTTCAGCAGTAGTAACATTATTACTACTGCTGATTTTAAGCTCCAATTTAGTTTAGTGTTAGTAACTTTTAAGCTTGCAAATTCAAGTAGCTTTTAATTCATACATAGCTTAATATAGTTTAGGGCTTGCTTTTTATTTTCTAGCTTAATTACTTAGTTAAAATTAGCTTAAAAAGTCATAAAAATCTCATAAATACCAAAAACAGTAGTAATAGAATTTAGCCTTTTAATTTTAGAATTTTAAGTTGTAGTATCTGATTTTCTTGTTTGAATTTATAGCTTAAAGTTAGGTTAATTAGTTCTCATAAGCTCAGCCTCTGTCTTGGCTTATTGAGCATTTGAGCTTTTCTTAATTTTGAGTTTTTTTGAGTTAAATTCTAAGTTTGCAGGTTTGATCATTAGATTCAGTTAGGATTAAGTGTTAGAGAGGTGAGAAGCTTATTAGGACTAGCTTGTAGACATCATAAGCTACATAGGACAGCTTTTGGTTTTAGATTTGAGCTTATATTGAGCTTTGTGCAAGTGATTTAGTGTAAACAAGCATAAGTGAGCTTAAAAGCCCACTTTCTGTAATCAGAACTTCAAAAGCTCTTTTAAAGCTTATTTTTAAGTTTCAGCTTATGCTCCCTTCATTAAAAGTGCTTAAAAAGCGTTTTCTTTCAAATTGAGCTTTTGCTTTTCAAAAATAAAAAAAATTCAAAAAATAGGTGTTATTCAACCTTGAACCCGTGACCTCTTGCTTGCAAACCATACGTGTTAACCAATATGCTACAATAGCTCATCCATTTATTCCTCTTCCCATTTAATTCTTGTACTAATTTTCTTTTTCCTTTTTGATTAAAAGCCGTAGCTTAACATTGCTTATTTAGGGCTTATTTGATTAGCTGGTAGAGTTTACTTATTTTTCCCTTAATCTTAGTGGCTTTTAGATATTTCCCTAAATTTTTGAGATTTTTCTTGTCATTAGTTTATTTTCTATGATTTCTAAGGTTTAGAAATTCGGATTAATACATAAAAAAAAATAGAAAAAAGTTTCAGAAAAATATTAAAAAATAGTTTTTAGTTTTAGAAAAATTACTTTTAGGTTTACATTCAGAAAAATCATTTTCAACACTTTTAGATTTTAATTTTCATTTTTGAGCTTTTAAAAAAAAAAATAGGATTTTAATTTTAAAAAATAGTCAAAAATAGTTTTCTGAGTTTTTATGTTATTTTAGACTTTTCTTAAAATTGTGCTTTTAGGACTTAATTTGCTATTTTTAGGATTTAATTAGATTAAAAAAGTTTTTAATTCATAATAAATTCAAAAATTATTAAAAAAAATTTCTTTTTCCTAGAATTTTCTTTTGTTTTATTCTAAGTTTAGTAAGTTTAGAAATTTTGTTTGCATTTTTAGGAGTTAATTTTGTCTTACTTGCTTATTTGTCGCGTTTTATTTGTTCCCGTTAATTATCTTAGTTCATTAATTGCTTTTTAATTGCTTATTTTAATTGTGTTTTTAATTGGTAGTTATAGATAATCAAAAATATATTTTCTCTCATTCAAATCATAATCCAAACTAAGGCGTGGTTTCAATTTCACAAGTCGTTGGGGAAACGACCCGGGAAAGCATACTTCCCGGTAAAGATACGTATTATATTATATTATATATATTTTGAAGAGTTTCCTTTTCACCTTTGTCCTCAAGGGTAAATTGGTAAATTTTCCATAGTATTATATATATATATATATTTTACGCGTATCAAATTTTTGGCGCCGTTGCCGGGGACTTGTGTTAAAGATTCCTTCGTTTACGTTTGTTGATTTTGATTTGAAGATCCTTTCGTTTACGAAAGTTATATTTTTGTTATAAAAATAAAAAAACCAAAAAAAAAATTTAAAAATATAAAAAGTAAAAAAATATTTTTCTTTTCTTTTTAGTATAGTTATCATATAAATAAAAAAATCAAAAATATAAAAAAATTGTCCTTAAAAAGAAATAAAATATACAAAGTTGGTAAACGAACACCAACAAATAATACCTTCAATTGAGGTATTATCATAAATAAGTTCCGGTGAACTTGCAAAGTTCCCAACTCGAATCAAAGATTTAAAAACTTGCCATTTGTGTCATTTACGAAGTACGGCTCACCTTAAAAAGTAAAATTTTTAAGAGCTACCATGAAGTAAATTTGATTATTTGGTTTAATTTGTCTTTTCGTTATCCGTTAATTTAGTGTGTTTTTAATAAAAAATAAAAAATAAAAAAATTAGTTTAAATTTTCTTTTTCTAATTTGTGCATGCGCACTTGTAGGATCGTTTATTTCATAACACGGTGATGATTCTTGTGATTGGGCTAGTTTCTAGAGAGAGAAACACATAGAGAGGATTTCTAGAGAGAGAAATGTATGTGTTTAAATGGAAAATGATTATGACTAGCTTGCCTCTTCCAAAGTTGGAAGAGGCTTAAATAGTTTTTACAAAATACCGGGTATTAGTACCCGGCTTAAAACCGAAAGACATACGATTAACTATTAAACTACGAACTATTATAAACAATAAATATACGGGGTGACCGAGTCTTTTACTCATATCTAACAGCTCTTAAAACAAGGATTAAGATAATATAAATTGATTTAATTGCATGTCGGAAAATAAAGTGGTGGTGGTGGTTTTTCCTTGTGGTCGGTCGAACACTAGAGAGAAAAGGGGAGGGAGACAAAATTTGATAAAAGAGTTATAAGTGCGAGGATGGTTCTATTTATAGAATTGAAGTTTGGCAACTTGGCAACTTTAACCCTTCCTTCTTTAATCCTTTTTAAAACTAGTACAAAATGGTTTATTTTGTTAGTAAAATCGGTCATAGACTCGGGTAACACCACGTTAATAAATATTTTAAATCCGTCCCACTAATTTTTCTTTAAAACGTTTAATAAAACGTTAAACCTCGTAAAACACGATCTTTAAACACGGTTTTTACAAAAACTCGGGAAAACATCGTAAAATCTAAAAATAACATATTTACGCTCTCGGAGCAACAAAATAAATTTTTTTGACTTTCTTAGACGCTAAAAACAAATAGAAACTTAATCACGGATTGAAATTATCTTATAAAAGGAAATTCTCATCAAACCTTATATAGTAATAACGACTATAATTATTTACTTAGCAAAATAATTATTTTAGCTCGGGATAGACGTTGACCTGAAACTCGGGTTGTTACATTCTCCCTTCCTTTAGGGAGCGCCGTCCCGGTGCTCAGCTCGACTTATCCGCTTTACTCGCTTCGTCCTTACATGCAAAGAGATTAGGGTACTTTTTCTTAATCTGATCCTCACGTTCCCAAGTAAATTCTGGACCTCTTTGTGAATTCCAACGAACTTTAACGATATGTATCCGACTTTGCTTAAGTCGCTTAACCTCTTTATCAACAACTTCCATCGGTTCTTCAATCATATGCAACTTATCATCAAGTTGAATCTCATCCATCGGAATAACAACATCGCCTTTCGCTAGACATTTCTTAAGATTTGAAACATGAAAAGTACTATGAATCCCCTTTAACTCTTCAGGCAATTCCAACGTATAAGCTACATGACCAACTCTAGCTAGAATCCTAAATGGGCCAATGTAACGTGGACTTAGCTTTCCGCGCTTTCCAAAATGCACATCGCCCTTCCATGGCGATACCTTGAGTAGTACCTTATCACCAACTTCAAATTCCAACGGCTTAGTTCTCCTATCTGCGAAGCTTTTCTGGCGACTGCGGGCAGTTAATAAGCGGTTCTTAATTTGAACGATCTTCTCGGTCATTTCACGAATCAATTCTAGACCGGTGAGTTGGCTATCCCCAACCTCACTCCAGCATACAGGTGATCTACATTTCCGTTCGTACAATGCTTCATATGGTGCAGCCTTAATACTTGTGTGATAACTATTATTATATGAGAACTTGACCAATGGCAGATGGCGATCCTAACTATTTTCAAAGTCAATCACACAGGCACATAACATATCTTCCAGCGTTTGTATAGTCCTTTCGCTTTGACCATCCGTTTGAGGGTAGTAAGCGGTACTCATATCTAAATTCGTCCCCAACTCTTCCTGAAGCGATCTCTAGAATCTGGACGTAAAATGGCTATCTCGATCCGAAATGATCGAAACTGTAACACCATGCCTACATACTATCTCCTTCAAGTAAAGTCGTATGAGTTTCTCCATTCTATCCGTTTTCTTCATTGGCAGAAAATGAGCTGATTTGGTCAGTCGGTCAACAATAACCCAAATCGTATTATATCCACTCGGCGTTCTTGGCAGTCCACTCACAAAATCCATAGTAATCCTTTCCCACTTCCAGAATGGAATCTTAGGTTGTTGTAGCGCCCCAGATGGTTTCTGATTCTTAGCTTTGACCTTCGCACAAGTCAAACACTTACTAACATACGTGGCAATATCAGCTTTCATATTCGGCCACCAGTACAACGGCTTCAAATCTTGATACATCTTGTCTGATCCCGGATGGATAGAATATTTGGACTTATGCGACTCATGCATAACCAAATTCCTCAATCTACCGTATCGCGCAACCAGACACGGTTTCCAAAGCAACATTTTCTATCAGGGCGAAACTCGAATATTTGCTTAATCATTCTTCCCAAATTCTCTTTCTTTACATACTTCTTCTTTATTGTTTCCTTTTGAGCTTCACGGATTCGCTTTGGTAAATCATTGTGAACACTCATCATCAAAGCTCGAACACGTAATGGCTTATTCCTTTCCTTCCGACTTAAGGCGTCAGCCACAACATTTGCTTTTCCAGGATGATACCGAATTTCATAACCATAATCACTTAGCAACTCAATCCATCTCTGTTGTCTCAAGTTCAGCTCTTTCTGATTCAAAATATATTATAGGCTCTTATGATCGGTGAAAACCACACACTTCGTTCCATACAAATAATGTCTCCATAATCTAAGAGCGAAAACAACAGGTCCTAACTCCAAATCGTGAGTAGTGTAATTCTCTTCATGGACCTTTAATTGTCTATAAACATAGGCTATCACCTTCTTTCTTTGCATCAACACGGCTCCATAACCTTTAAGTGATGCGTCACAATAAACCATGAAATCTTTCGTTCCCTCGGGCAACGCTAAGATCGGTGTACTACACAACTTTTGCTTCAATGTCTGAAAAGCTTCCTCTTCTTCTTTTTCCCATATTTCTTATCTTTCTGAGTCAACTTAGTTAGCGGCTTAGAAATCAAAGAAAAACCTTTAATAAACCTCTTATAGTACCCAGCCAATCCAACAAATTGCCTCACCTCCGTTGGCGTCGTCGGTGCAGTCCAACTCTTAATGGATTCGATCTTGGCAGGATCAACATGAACACTACTACGATCAATCACATGACCAAGAAATTGTATCGAATCTAGCCAAAAATCACAGTTTGAAAACTTGGCGTACAATCTCTCTTTTTTAAACAACTCCAAAACAATATTCAAATGCAACATGTGCTCTTCTTCGTCCTTGGAATAAACCAAAATATCATTGATGAACACTATGACGAACTTATCAAGATATAGCTTGCATACTCGGTTCATCAAGTCCATAAACACAGCAGGCACATTAGTCAAAACAAACGACATCACTTGGAACTCAAACTGACCATACCGAGTTCTAAATGCAGTATTTGGAATGTCCTCTTCTTTAATGCATAACTGGTGATATCCTGATCGCAGATCGATCTTAGAATACACGCTCGAACCTTGTAGTTGGTCAAATAAATCGTTGATTCTCGGAAGAGGATAACGATTCTTGACAGTCAACTTGTTCAACTAACGATAATCTATACACATTCTAAAAGATCCATCTTTCTTTTTCACAAACAACATCGGTGCTCCCCACGGTGATGAACTTGGACGAATAAATCCTTTCTCCAACAGCTCTTGCAATTGTACCGACAACTCTCTCATCTTACACGGTGCTAATCTATAAGGTGTACGTACAACAGGTGCAGCCCTCGGTACTAGAGCAATTCGAAATTCTACTTGCCTCGGCGGTGGTAGTCCTGGCAACTTCTTAGGAAACACCTCAGGAAAGTCACGAATTACAGGCACATCTTCTAATCGTTTCTCCTTTGACTTCTTCTCCGTTACGTGTGCCAAAAATAGATGACAACCTCGCTCGACGTACTTACAGGCTTTAATACAAGATATGACCTTTAGTCGAGACACGCCTTTGTCACTTTCAACTAGCAATGTCTTGTTTCCATACGGTATACAAACAATTTTCTCGCCACAGACGATAACGACATCGTACTTGACAAGCCAATCCATACCGATTATGACGTCAAACGTACCAAGCTCAATCGGCATAAGATCAATTTCAAAAATATGGTTCACTAAATTCAAAGTGCAACCTTTCAAAACAGTGTTCGTACTAACTATTCTTTCATCGGCTAATTCTACCTCATAACTAGCTCTTATTTTAACCGGATCGATATTAAGCATGGAACTAAATCTAGTATCCAAAAAACTCCTAACGAAACCCGAATAGAATAAAATAGAAGCATAGCGGTTATTGAGCAGAAACGTACCAGTAACCACATTTAAACCTTACGACTCAACATCCTTGATAGCATAAGCTCGACCACAAACTTCTCTAACTTCCTCTTGCTTAACCTTCCTTAGGCATCGGTTCCTAGTATGACCTTGCTTACCACAATCATAACAAGTCGGAATGGGCTGAGTATTTGCACCCGTGGCAACATTCTTCTCCTTGCAGTACCTTGCCTTGTGCCCAACCTTTCCACACTTGTGACACTTGATCGCACACGGACCAACATGGCGAGTAAAACATCGTTCACACAAAGGAAGTGATCCAGAAGACACCTTTCCATCAGTGGGTGCGGTAACCATGGCTCGCGCGTTCCCTTGCTTTTGGTTATTCTGCGAAGTTTGACGTGAGTTATCCTTTTGGTTGCTCTTACCACTATTATTCTCACTTTGAAAGCTCTCCCACTTTCGCTTCTTTCCTTCCAGAATTCTCTCATCTCTGGCTTGCGATTTCCATTCCATCAACTTATGAGCCATGCGTACGGCTTCGTTCAGGTTAGCCGGCCTTGAAGAAGTAACTTCACCTTTGATGTTGTCAGTCAATCCTCGGATGTAAGCATCAACTTTCACTCTTTCCGGTTCAACCATTCTTGGACACATCAATGCTAACTCATTGAACCTCTGAGTATGGGCTATAATGTTATACTCCTTAACCTTCAAGTTCCATAGTTCGTGCTCCATTCTTTGAATTTGTTCTATCGGACAAAACTCAACAGTCATCAGTTGCTTCATCTCAGTCCAAGGCATTTGGTTCACAGTCTCCAAACCCATGGTTGCAACCTTAGCATTCCACCAAGTCAAAGCAGGTCCTTGCAGTGTTGCGGCAACAAACTTAACCTTCTTGCCCTCTGCACATTCACTGATTCCAAAAACACTTTTAGTTTTCTTGAACCACCTTCGTAATTCAATAGCTCCCTCAGTACCATGGAAAGTAATAGGATTGCACTTCGTAAACCCAGCGAAAGTGCACTCACGAACAACAGGTGCGACATCTTGACCCCTAACTGATCCAGATCCTCTAGCATCATTTCCAACATATGCTTGTCTAGCTCGCTCAACAGCAATAGCAGCACTGACACTTTCCTAAATCATTTGGCGAATAGCAGCTTGAGTCAAAGGTACAGACCTTGGAGGCATGATTATGTCACATCACACAGAAAACAATCTGATAAGCATTCATAACATGATATACTCATAACATGGTACAATGACAAATCAATCACAACAACAGTCACACCACATCAAGAAGTAATCAAAAGGTAGTCATTTATTTTTCATCACAAAAAGTTAATACATAGTTGCATTGTTTCATGAAATGATACAAATCATTACAACCAATAACATTAATTCTACTAACTGTGAATTCAGTTTATTGATTACATAATAAAAGAAACTACAATTGAAATCAAACTACTAAGATTCATGAGAAGATTCTCGCGGGTCAGACGATGGACTCTTCTCATCTTCAATCGGAAGATCGATAGCTTCATTCGATCTTTCTTCAAACACAAATCCTCTACGAATCATCTCTTGATAGAACTCATGAGCTCAAACTCTGGTCCAATATAGATCTCTCTCAACTCGTTCGTTCAGCATACGAAGGAATGTGTTGCTTAACCTTGCTTCTTCAAGTTCCTTCTTTAATTTCTTACACTCAACCTTATCTTTAGTATTACCAAGCTTTTCGACCAGCTTTTCCATTGCGGCCGTTCCTTGCTCTACACTAGAACACACTTTATTACCCAAATCTAAAATCAACTTACTATAATACTCGTCCTTTGCTTTTTCTTTATTCTCGACCAATGCATGCGCCGTCTCGTGACCACACAGTCGTCTTGAAAGAGAAGCCATCCAACCAAAAAGAGAGTTAATGTCCCTCCTTATCAGACCAGGTAATAGACCATCACTGTCCTCATGAAGAAAAGGATCAGTAGATGATTCACCTACCGCATAGACACTAGCAGGAACAATCTCATCCTTGGTCTCAATCGGGTTCTCAACCTCATTCACATCCTCAGGCTCTTACTCTGAAGCAGGCGGCGGAGGGTTAAGAGGATCCACCTCTTCATAGGGATATGCCAACTCAGGCTCATTCTCATCTTCCTCGATGTCGACTTCCATATCATCTTCTTCTTCTTAAGGGTCTTCTTCTTCCTCAAATTTGTCTTCTTTTGGGTCCTCGTCTTCATCCACTAAGACAGGCTCGGGAACAACCGAAACATTATCGTGTTGATTCGGCTCAACAACGGGTACATCATCCACATAATCAGGAGGAATTACGTTCACCATGATAGTCTAGAAAATATCATACCATACTTACTTAATAGCGTATCACTTCTTATTATAATTGGAACACTATTATCGAAATAACAGTTCGCATCAAAGTGCAACAAATAAAAATTCACAATTCGTGACATTCTCATTTAGTATATATATCTCAATTATATTTCAAACATATATAATGATAGTTATCATATAATCACATGACATTCCATGCATACAACACATGCATAAATGCACCAATACATAACACTTTATGCATCTAACACATGCATAAATATATCCATACTTAACCATATATACATATAACACATACGTAAATATACCTTTACATAACAATAAATAAATTTACCTTTTCTTTCCATATGTAACCAATGGCAACGAGGAGTCTCGGCGTGCGTGTAGAAGCGTTATAGTTTAGGTTTTCAAAAAGACTCGACCTAGTTCTCTATAACCTTAGGCTCTTGATACCACTCTGTAACACCCCCAACTTTACATTGGATTGTGAAGAGGAATTAAGCAATTGGGCGTTACTAAATAACACCATTTACAACGATAATAGAAAACGACCCCAAATGAGACGTTTAACAAACATGTGTTCCATTATTAATCAGAGTTTAAAATGCGTTTAGGTCCCCACAGAATCGCAACCACCATCTATTACAACCATTGAAAGGAAATTGTTTCAAATAAAAGACATTGTTTTAACACAACTTAAGACATTGTTTTTTAAAGACCGGAACACACAAGTAGTCTTTCCATAAATCCATCACACGCACGACACCTCCACTCCATCGTTGCCTTCATCTTTGGTTACCTGGGATAAAACATGTTTAAACGTCAACAACAATGTTGAGTGAAATTTATAGAGTTTAAAGTAATTGATAAGCAATAGTCTTTGAACACATAATTAGTTCTCGGGAAAATAATGCAACGAATGTAATGTATAGCAACTTCTTTTCTTTCATGCAATAAGCTCATGACATCGAACGTTAACAGTACATATGGTATTTCATATGTTAAAGTTGCCCAAAACAAGGTATTATTGTCATATACCTACTACTTTCTAAATACAAAATGTCCGTTTGACAGGGTGGTCACAATTGATTCATACCCCAGACAAGGTTGTCAAACCCAATACACCTATTTAATGCATTAGTGTTCACCTCATAAGGCAATTAACGATTCATGAAATAAGGGACTTCGACAATAGCTACTTATGCGGAAACAATCTCGTAATCGGGTCCAGCATACCATAAAATCATATGTGTTCGATTTTATAAAACAAACATGTATCCCTCTCGCGGGTTTAAAATCAATTAAAAGATTTAAATGCGAGGCTATGAACTCACCTTAAGTAAAAGATCCAAATCAATCAAGTCAATCAAACGCAAGTAACCTCACGTCTTAACCGCGACCTATATAATACATATATAGCGGTACGTGACTAAAAGTATATTAAATCATATATTGCATACTTGCATATATATCTATTACTATTACGTATATACAATCATATACTACAATCTCCACGTGCGACGCAAAACATTTCACTTTGACGTACTAACAATATTACAACATTTTCCATAAAGTTTCCATTTTTAGAAAGTTTGCCGAAAGTAAGGATAATATAATATGAACTTCATATTTTGTCTTTAATTAACTAACATTACTAATCCATTGCTCATTATATACTTTATTCAAAAGTTTACGCAAGTTTGACTTTCAAAAGTCAAACTTTGTAGTTGACTTTTTACCCAAAAAATACCCAAACTTGACTCGGCCGTAAAACGTTCATTTTTAGGAGTTACAAGGCCCACCTTATATTAAAACGAACCTTAGAACATCCTTTATCATATTCAAAAGCCTAAAATAGATTTCAAAATTTTCTCGACTCGCTACGGTCAAGTCAAACTTTCTGGTCAAACATGATCAACCCAAAACCTATGAAAACGACATTTTTGACATAATCCGACTATCAAAATACACTTAACTAGTCTATGTAATTATACCAAAACCATCAAACCTTAGTCAATAACAAAACACGCTTTCAATATTTTTCTCACTTGAATCATCTAGCAATAATCATATACATGCAATAACATCAAATTAGCGACACGAAAACATAACTAGAATACTCACAAAGCAATAACAAAACTCGATTTCGTTTCCCCCTTTGTTGGACCGTACGGACGAGACCCAAACCAAACAAACCGAACCCTTTTTCAATACAACCAATTGCTCAAGACACTAATCTAGCAATGATAAACACACCCTTATACTCAAAATCTTCAAGAACGAACCAAAAATCTAACTTCTTAAATACTTAATGCATGTGAGGTTTCTATAGTGAGATTTGTAGCTCTTGATACAAGGATTAAGATGGTATAATTGGATTTAATTGCATGTCAAAAATAAAGTGGTGGTGGTGGTTTTTCCTTATGGCTGGTCGAACACTAGAGAGAATAGGGGAGGAAGACAAAATTTGATAAAAGAGTTATAAGTGTATATGGTGGGGTATTTATAGAAAGAAACTTTTCCATTTTGGCACTTTTAACCCTTCCTTCTCATTAGTCTTTCAAAACTAGTACAAAAACATTTCTTTTATTAATAAAATCAGCCAACAACTCGGGTCACACCACGTTTAAAAATATTTTAAATCCGTCCTACTAATTTTCTTTAAAATGTTTAATAAAACGTTAAACCTCGTAAAACACGACCTTTAAACACGGTTTTCACAAAAACTCAGGGAAACGTCTTAAAATATAAAAATAACATATTTACGCTCTCGGAGCAACAAAATAATTTTTTCTGTCTTTCTTAGACGCTAAATACGAATAGAAACTAAATCACGGATTGAAATTACCTTATAAAAGGAAATTATCATCAAACCTTATATAGCATAAACGACTATAATTATTTACGTAGCAAAAATAATTATCTTAGCTCGGGATAAACGTAGACCTAAAACTCAGGTTGTTACATTTTGAGGCCCTAAAAATGACCTACGAAACTGCTACAAGAGCTAGGGTTCATCTCCTAAAAGTTATATAAAGTTACACACTTAAAACCTTAAAATTGGTTTAGTATATATAAAGATATCACTTCGACGGCGACACGTTGTACTCCTGACGCCGTCGCTACGTGGATGATTCTAGATCCTCATTAAGTCTGCCACGTCCTGATGCCGTCACTAAATCTCTGACGCCGTTACCAGATGGATCAAGACGGCGTCACTTTATGCCTGAGACGCCGTCTCCACGCTCTAAGAACAATATTTCTTCATGGATTTGGTGTTGGTCCGTAATCTCGTCTGTTTCTTCTCCAAATGAGCCCAAGTCACGTATATTTCCTCCAAATGTCATTCAAGTGCTAAAAACCTAAATACAAACGATTAAGCATATATCTAGGCATATTTACATGATTTAAGGGGTTAAATGACCCCAAAATAGTGTATAAAATGACACCTCATCAAATACCCCTACACTTGAGATTTGCTTATCCTTAAGCAAATAGGCTTTTCTACCTAGACAATAGCAATATGAGGGTCATTTAACTTACTCTTTAAAAGTATTTTACAACACAACCTTCTAGACCTCGTAATTAAAAGCATGAAAAGTACATACTAGCACCTCACATAAGTGTTTGAGATTCTCTTTTTCTCTTGGGTGTATAATAAATTATAACATAATAGGGAAATAGAAAATCAACACTCATTACCTGTCATAGCATTTAAATTACCATAGGCTTGGTAAAGGATCAAACCTCCACCGCTAGGCGCAAGCATTATTCATTACTATTAAACAGGTCTTTTAAAATGTTGTAGGGTGTAGGTGTAAGATAACATATAATGGAAACGGAAATGGATGGGATACATTTGGGTGGCTTTGGGTGAATTTGGAGTGGAAGGGTTAGCTAATTATTTACACGAATACATGCTAGTTTAGTTGCGAAGCCAAGACTCGAACAAAGATATACAAACTCTACATAACTCTATATCAATCTCTTTCTTTTTCTTTTCTGTTTTTCTCTTTTTTTATTAACATAATACATCATAACTTGGGGTTTATAACACATACCCCTACACTTGAGCTTTTACATACTCGATATTTACAATCTAACTAATGACCCATATTGAGGTGGATCAAAATAACATGGAGATCATCTGACAAACATATGGGGGTATTGACTTAACTTTTCTTCCCTATTCTTCCGCGAAATAAATACTACCATGAATTCTAATCATCCCAAAATAGTATTTACAAGGATAAGGACTTAGCAACCGTGTACTCATTAATTAACTTTGGTTAAACCAATAATGTACTAAAAATGAGTACATACAAGGTAGGGTAAGGAGATTTGGGTGTAACGATTGGTTTAAGGGTGACAATGCTCTTCATTAATAGTTCGGTTTAACCAAAAACTACTAGAATCGTGAAAAATGATAGGCTCGGAGGGTTGTACTAAGGGTATCCTGCACTAAAGATGAGTGCATGGCAAGGGTGTAGGATAGTTATATGATCGGTGTGATCATCATAACAATTACAGGTTTAAAACATGGGTTAATCCTAGTGCCTCTTATCTAGCAAA
>BQNB010112157.1:7834-22208 GCA_026074375.1 Tanacetum coccineum
GAAAAACTTTATTGCAAGTTAACCTTTCCAAATCAATTTAATAGAAAACATCAAAGTAAATTTCAAATGTATTTATTTGTTATTGTCATTGTTTCCATATTATAAGTCCATTACGGGTCTAATATAATATATCCGAAAATAATAACTAATCACATTATTTGACCAATTATCCACCATTATATCTAGTTTTAATATTTATAAAACCTTATGTTATATTCATTTGTCGTTTTGTATAAATTAAACACACCCTAAAGTTGTTTCTACTCACCCAAACGCGCCCTTATGGTGAAACTGCTAACCCAAACGCCCCTATACGATATTCCCGTTAACCCAAACACCCATATACGGTTTTCTTGCTAACCCAAACACCCCTATACGATCTTCCTGCTAACCCAAACATCCCCTTTTGACAAATCTGTTAACCCAAACGCACCCGTTTGGTTATACTGCTAAACCAAACGCACCCTTATGCTCTTTATGTTAAACCAAACGCACCCTTTATGCTTTTTTTTTAAACCAACCAAACGCACCTGCTGGTGCTAACCAACCAACCAAACGCACCCTATAGGCTGTCGAACAGCCAAACGCACCCTCTCGGGGCGTAACCCACAAACCAAACGCACCCTTATTTCATTTACACAGCCAAACGCCCCCTCTCGGGGCGTAACCCACAAACCAAACGCACCCTTATTTCATTTACACAGCCAAACGCCCCCTTATTGTATAAACCTAGATCCAAACGCCCTTGTGGCTGTTTTATTAAAACCAAACACCTAAGGTGGTGGCTGCCCCACCAAACGCACCCTCTTGGTGCCATAAAACAAACCAAACGCACCTTACTTGGTGCTACTATCAAACCCACGCACCCTAGTGCTTTGGGACAGCCGCCCAAACGCACCCTTGTCTTGGTGTTGATCACCGAAACAAACACCCTTGTGGTGTTTTTATGAAAGAACAAACGCACCCTTTTTATTTGGTACGGCAGAGAAAACCACACGCACCCTTGTTGGTGGCGGCTGTGGTGATGACGATGATGGTGGTGAGGTGGTGTTATGATGATGATGACGATGGTGGTGTCGGTGTGGTCGTTGTAGCGCGTGGGTGTGGGGATCGGGTAGATTGGGTGACGAGGAACAATTTTTGGGTTCGCCCAGAAAACTCGCCGGAAAAGTTTTCCGACGGCGGCAAACGGCTGCGGCGGCGGTGGTGGCCAGCGGCGGCCGGAAATTAAGAGAGAGAAAGAGAGAAGGGCATGTATGTGTGTGTTATATTTATGAAATGAGAAAAAAAAATATAAAACTTTTATATATATAATAAAATTTTAAAATGAAATAGAAATTGAATATTAGTTCAGGGTTGGTTTTGTAAGTTTTTAACATAGTTTTGATAACTATCGGTTCGGGACTCGTTTGAACTATTTAACGGTCGATTCGAGTCACGAAACTGGCGCTATTGTTTTCCAAATCATTTTTCCAATAAAAATGAGTATTTAGACGACTTTATTTCAGAATTGTTTTATAACATTTATTTAAAATGTTCATCATTTAATTGTATATCGCTAACAAATTTTGTCCGTAAAAAGAATTTTTAACTTGAATAATTGTGTTTTTAATAAACGTTATTGAATAACATGATGACTAATTTATTAAATATTTTAATTTAATAAAAAGTGTTAATTAAATATAATTTAATTATTTTCTTGTTTCTATAATCTTGCGAGCGAATTTTAGTCAATTTCTGACTGTTTTCGGGTCTCGGTCAAAACTAAAAAGTTGTCCGGAATGTCGTTTTACATCAAATTGCTTTAAAGTCCGAGTCGTGAAAACGTGATTTAGTGGGTCGTTTTTGATAAGTCAGCTTAAGAATAACTTATATCTTTTTCGTTTTCAAGTCAAATAAGTTAAAAGAACTTTGCATATGAGCTATGAAATAATAATATGATTTATTATTTAAAATATGTTCCGAAAACTTTACCGGTTACGCGGTAATCGCTTTAATGTGACGATAAAAGACCAAAGGTCAAAAAGTCAAGTCAGACCCGAAAAGTCAAAGGTTAAAATAGTCCTTTAAAATTCCGAAAATTATCGGATGTTACATTGCAGATGCCTCCACCTAATCCCAACAACACTTACATCCAACCTCCCTCAGAAATTCAAATTCTTAAATTCATTAAGACACTTGGTTATGATGAAGATCCCGAAACAAAGTTGATTGTGGTTTCTAAAATGGTCGCCACAAGACTTCATCAACCATGAAGAGCTATTTTGAGTGTACTCAACATATGTCTTACGGGAAAAGACTCAAGCTAGGACACCATTAGACTTCTAATACTTTAGATATTATAGGGTATCGTTCACTCTGCCAATTTAGATTTTGCATCATTAATTTGGGACAAATTCAAATGGCAAACAGTAGAAAGATCATCCAGACCATCAAAGATGTCTAAGCTATTGTACACTCGCTTCACCAAGCTTATCATTGACTATCTTCTTTCACTCAACAAGAGTATTCCTCGCAGATCAGACTCTAAGTTGCACAGTTCACAAGATGATCATCCTATAAATAAATTGTTAAACACAACTAACGGTGACTACAAGTTTGGAATGGAAGTTCCCGATGCTATGATCAGTGATGCAATCAAGAAGAAAGCAGGGTACAAGTATTATATGGCTAAGAAAGTGGAAAGTGAGAAAGCTAAAATTGTTGATAAACCAGAAGAGCAACACGTATCTCTAGTCAAAAGTGGAAGAGGAAAAGGTTTTATGTGTTATGCTGATCAAGTATTGAATGTTCCCAACAAACTCAAGAAAGATGTTGTGTCAAGGAAAACAAGATCTCTTACTATCGCAGAAGAAGCAGTTGTAGGTGAACTTACAAACTCTATCAGTATTCAAGAACCACGCTGTCAATGACGTCGAAAGAGTCAATTGACAATTGACAGCCAAACTGACAAAGCTGTTGCAGATATGTACAATGAGTGGGGACAGAAACTCAAAGTTCCCGCAGTTGAAGATCCAGTAATTCAGTCATTGTTAGACTTATGGAAAGGATCAAAAGCTAGCAGACTTGCGAGTTTAAGGCAAAAAAGCAACAAGTTACAAGAGAAGGATCGAGTGCTGCTCACAACAAATACTATTCTTCATCAAATACTGCTAGTGATGCAACACTCTACTCTTCAAGTTCAGAAAAATCAGAGGAAAGTGCAAATGAAACTGATGATGCTGACGAACCAGATATGGATTTATTTGATGATAATGCACACGGAGATGATGATGCTGCAAGGTATGGAGTGTTCATGCCTAACAAGTCTACTACAACACCCAATCCTACCTACCTCAGTTTGACGGTTACAAGTTCCTTACTAGACTTCATTCAGACCTTACTAGACGAATCACCTGCAAATGAATTGACAGATTTTATGAGTCATCCAATGTATAGTGATGCTCAAACAACCACAGTGGTGCATAACCTAGAGGGAAATCCTGAGCTAACAAGCTATATATCAGGTGCATTCAAAGTACCACTTGGTACACATGTAGATGTTCTAGCAACAAAAAATTTAATGGAGGAAATGTTCCCAGACGAGAATGCTCATCATATACCATCTCTACCAGCAAAGAAAATTCCCTATCCTACAACATATTCCCAACCAAGCTTACTACAAGCCAAAGCAAAGAAGCTGATGTAAAAGGCGAAAAAGAATATGAGGAACTTCAACTTCAAGAAGGAAGTTGCACATAAATTCAAAGAATATGATCAGAAGGTGGAAGCTCTTACAAATTTCAACGTTTTTAAAGCATTTGAAATAGTCGTCCAAACAAAAGTTCTGACAGAAATCAAAAAGCTTCTACCTACTCATATCCCAAATGCCATTGTAAACTATGTTAAGCCTCGCCTTAACACCTCTATGCTCGAGGTTATGAAAACCAACCAAATCAATCTCTTCACTCAATCATCCACCACCACTGATGATCTCTCAGAAATGGACTTAAAGTTAAAGCTGTTGAACCGAATTTACTTGAACAAGTCAAATGACACTCATACAACTCATCAACAACTTTATGACACCCTTTATGAGTCCATCAATCTTGATCAAGATGCACTCGATGCTCAAGCTGCACAATCATCCTTTTATAAAAGGTCTCACGATAATCAGGATCCTCTTAATAATCATGAGGGGGAGAACAAGAAGAAACGTCGAAAGGATGTCGGTGAACCTTCTTCTAGATCATCAACACGAAATAGATCTCCCATGGTTATAGTATACGATGACACACCTGCCATGCAACCCTTGGACCAAGCAGATATTCTTATCCAAAAACATTCCAAACCAGAGTGGTTTCCAAAGAAGTCGGGTTAGCTAAAAGGAGTACGACATGGTTTGATTTTTTCTTGAAATCAGACATTAATAAGGATGAAAATCATATTCTTGGACCATCGACTGTCGCCATAGCAAAGAAGTTTAAAGAACTAATCCAGAAAGACGAGCTTCTAATAGCTGATTTTGAAGGCGTAGGATTAGAACGGCTAAAGGTGCAGTACAACAATGATGTGGAACTCGAATACCATGTTAGTAAACTCAAAGCAGCAGTATTATCAGAAGCTCAGTGGAACAGTGATGAAGGAGGTGTCTCTAAACCAAGATCATTTGAATGACACATGTAAAAAAGTATAAAACCACATCCTTGCTTCTACAACAATGACTACACTTACCTTGTGGATCTTAACATAGAAAAGAAGTACACTACTTCTATCACTAAGCATTATGCTGCGATATACTACAAATATGGTATTGAGGATAAGATCCTTGAAAGATGGAGAAAAGAAGTTCGTCGCTATCACTTTGAAGCTCTTAATGGTATACACCATTGGAAAGAAGACAAAATTGATTTATTCAAAGCAGGAATGAGTGTCATAACTGAAAGAAATGTCTTTTCAGACTTAAGGATCAAATCAGTTGTTCATATAGTTGTAAAGAAGAAATTGGGTTATGGTTTTCTAACATAAATTATAGTCAAGAGATCCGATGATAAAGAGTATGAATTCAGCTATGCAGATCTACCTAGACTTAGTGTGAACAATGTTGAAGACATATAAGCTACACTATCTCCTATTGGAATTCATGAAAGACTTCAAGAATGCTCTTCTCATGTTCATCAGAAGAACCGTGATCAAGAACAGGGTAGAAGATATTCAGCTTGGAGTAGAAAGCTATCAAAAAACTCTCAACCTCACCAAACCCACAATGTTCTTTGAAGGAATTGACCAAAGGATACCATTCACAATGACTGCAACACATAAGGGGGTCATGTATCTTAACCAATACAACATAAAATCCCTTATGAAGCTAAGTGAAGTGAAGAAGTTCAGTGATGGTACACTTGTGAAGATTCAAGAAAATATGATTGACATGTTGTCAAAGAACAAGCTGGGCAGTGGCAACAAAAGGTTGAAGGGAAGAGACTGGATCGACTATGATGTAAAGACTTCAAGAGAGATCTTGAAGAAGATTGACGAGATACTCAGGCATAGAGAGCAGCTCAGGAGGCTTGAGGAGTATGTTGGAGAAAGAAATAAGACTGTTAATCCTCGTACTTTTGTAAGGCCTTTGTAATTATCCCTTAGGAGGAGATTGTTAGAAACACAGAAAGTGGTGATTACATGGCCAATTTATCTAGTTTATTTAGTGTAGGGATTAACTAGTGAAAATAGGGAAGGACTTATATGTAATATATAAAAACCTTCATTACTTCCTAGTCCCTCCTTCCTTCCTATAAAAGGAGGGCTATAGAAAGAGTTAAGGTTGGTGATTTCTCTCTCTTTAATCTAATATTTCTTTCTTTTCTCTCCTCTCCCTCTCCTCTCTCACCCACGCCTCTCTCTCTCTCTCTCTCTAAAAGGCGAACCACTTCTCTCTCTACTCTCTCTAAAACTAAATAGTGTAGTACTTTGTAAAATTATATCACTTTGTATCAGTCAAACAAGCTGAACTGAAGCTCTTACTAAGGTCTTGTCTTCAGTTTTTGTACCACCACATAAACTGAAGTGAAGATAATCTTAATCTTCTAAGTACTCGAAGAACTAGAGCTGAAGCTTTTCTTTAGTGACATAAACTGAACATTCTTCAGTTTGACTATACTTACAGGATTTTATGTTTAAATCTACTGAGAGACTGAAGGGCTCAGGAACTGAACCCAACATGAGAAAATACTAATGTTTTGCCGAACATCAAAAGGTCATAACTTACTCGTTTTAAGTCTGATTTTTATGTTCTTTATATCCACGCGAAGGTGTTAAGATATCCTAACATATTTTTATAGTTTTAGCTTCACAAGATAATTTTAACGACTCTTTAACACCCATACTAATTTCGGACAACAAGGTATTTTTCCAAAACTACACCATATTTTAGCCGCAAACAACACAACTTCAAAACCAACCTAAATTCCCTTCCATCGATTGTTACCAATATCCAAACAACTCCAAGACTACCTAATACATTCCATTGATTGACACAATATTATCAAGAATCACTTTTTAACACTTATAATCACATCATTAATTTAAAAGTACAACAATATTAAGAAAAACCAAAAATTTACATATGAGTTGTATAACCTCTTTCTATTTGTTAGTTACTTGTAAAAATCGCTCACACAAGAACGGATGATTATTTTTTTAAAAGAATAAGTCATGAAATGCACAAAATATGTAAAAAGAAAAGAAGATGAAAAATACCTTACAAGTGGAAGAAAAATGATGGTTTTAACCCGAAAAGATCTTGATTATAACCTAAATAAACTCTTGATTAACCCAAAACAATCACCAAGGAAACACTAGCATGAATAACTTGGATAGTTAAGATGGAGAAAAATAAACACAAAGGGTGTGTTTATTTTTGTGTGCATCAGAACCAAGAAGAGAGCTTTGTCCCGAAGATGAAGTTGTGGTATTCGGTGAAGGTACGAGATTGTCGAAAAGGTACGGATATTTCTTCTGAAACTGATCTTCTCACTCCCAGGTGAATTTAGGCCCTCTCCTGGAATTCAACCTAACCTTGACGATAGGAATGCGACTTTGCTTCAATCTCTTGACTTCTCGGTCTAGGATCTCAGCAGGCTCCTTGATGAAATAAAGCTTGCCGTCGATTTGGATCTCATCTAACAGGATAACAAGTGTTTCGTTAGACAAACACTTCTTCAGATTCAACATGTGGAATGTGCTATGAACCTTGCTTAGTTGCTTCGGAATTTCGAGTCTATAGGAAACAGTTACAATTTTAGCTAGAATATTAAAAGGTCTAATATATCGCAGGTTCAGTTTTTCCCGTTTGCCGAAACGTATCACCCCTTTCCACCGTAACACTTTCAGCATGACCTTGTCTCCAACTTGAAACTCTAGCAGTTTATGCCTCACGTAGCTCTTTTGACGATCTCGAGCGGCTTAAATTCTGCTCTTAATTTGAATAATCTTCTCGGTTGTTTCATGGATTATCTCTGGACCAGTGACTTGGCTATCTCCAACCCTGGTCCAGTAGACATGTGATTGACACTTACGACCGTACAGTGCCTCGAACGGTGCAACCTTAATGCTGGTATGGTAACTGTTGTTGTACAAGAATCCTACTAAAGATAGATTGTAAGCAGTGCTCATATCCAACTGAGTTCCTAAAACTTTCTGGAGCGACCGCCATAAATGAGATGTAAATCTGCTATCTCTATATGAGATGATCGAAACTGACATGACATGCCTTGAGACTACTTCTTTCAAGTAAAGTCTCATTAGGTTCTCCATTGAATCAGTCTACTTCATAGGCATAAAATGTGCAAACTTGGTAAGACGATCACGATTATCGAAATCTTGTGGTAACTGCTTGATGTCGTTAGTAGTTTGGTAACGAGGTAATTGTAATCTTTTCCCACTTCTGTTGGGGAATTTCAGGTTGTACTAACAAACCGGATGGCTTCTGTTATTGAGCCTTAACTTTTGCACATGTTAGACACTTACTAACATAGGTGCCGATTTCTGCTTTCATATTGGGCCACTAATATAACTTCTTAAGATCCTGATACATCTTATCCGATCCAGGGTAGATAGAGTATTTAAACTTGTGTGACTCATTCATAATCAAGACTCTTAATCCTCTAAAACATTGTAACCAACTCCGTTTCTCAATGCAGAGGGTTACATCGATACGAGTCTCAAACTCTTTGTTCATACCACAAAGGTTTTCTTCTAAAACGTTCTCTTCCTTTATTTCTTTGGCTTGAGCATTCAAGATTTAAGATATAAGGTTTAAATCAATTGTCATGACTAAGGCTCGAACTCGTAATGATTTAATCCTTTCCTTTCAGCTTAAGGCATCTGCCACCAC
Source organism: Tanacetum coccineum (assembly GCA_026074375.1). NCBI lineage: Eukaryota > Viridiplantae > Streptophyta > Magnoliopsida > Asterales > Asteraceae > Tanacetum > Tanacetum coccineum. The sequence goes on from BQNB010112157.1 coordinate 16,209, forward strand.
GTTCGCCTTTCTCGAGTGATAACGAATCTCACAATCGTAATCACAGAGTAGTTTCAACCATCTACGTTGTCTTATGTTCAGTTCCTTCTAATCAAGGATATGCTGTAAGCTTTTGTGATTAGTGAACATGACACACTTCGTGCCATATAGATAGTGTCTCCAAATCTTTAGAGCGAACACTACTGCTCCTAATTCCAAATTGTGAGTCGTATAATTATTCTCATGAATATTGAGTTGACGGGATGCATAGGCTATTACTTCCTCCTTTTGCATCAATACGACACCTAAACCCTTATGTGAAGCATCACATTAAACCATAAAGTTTTCACTTCCTTCGGATAATGCTAAAATTGGCGCACTACATAGTTTCTATTTCAACTGTTGAAATGCAGCATCTTCTTTTTCTCCCCATTCATATACCACACTATTTTGAGTCAACTTAGTCTTAGGCTTAGCTATTTTTAAAAAAACCTTCGATAAATATCCAGTAATATCCAAAAAGACCTAGAAATTGATGAATTTATGTTGGAGTCTTAGGCGATGTCCAATCCGTGATTGATTTAATCTTGGTGGGGTCAACGTGAATGCCTTCACTATTAATCATGTGATCGAGAAATTGAACTTTTGGGAGCCAGAATTCACACTTCTAGAATTTGGCGTATAACTCTACCTTCTTCAATAATTCTAAGAGTTACTTCAGATGTTCTTCATGCTCTTCTTTGCTAGTAGAGTAGATTAGGATGTCGTCTATGAATACTATCACAAACCTGGCCAAATACAGTTTGTACACCTGATTCATGAGATCTATGAATACCGTGATGCGTTAGTCAATCCAAAAGGATTACTTGGAACACATAATAATTGTAACGAGTCCTAAACGCCGTCTTTAGAATATCCTCCTCCCTAACTCTAAGTTGGTGATAACCAGACCTCAGGTCGATCTTTGAGTAAACACTCGATCCTTGCAGTTGATCAAACAAATCATCCATCCTTGGATATGGATATCGGTTCTTCATGGTCAACTTGTTCTATAACAACCCGAGTTTCAGGTCAACGTCTATCCCTAGCCTAAGATAGTTATTTTTAATTACGTAAATAATTATAGTCGTTATGCTATATGTGGTTGATTAGAGTTCCCATTTATTGGTGAATTTTATTCTGTGATTTAGTTTCTATTTCTTTTTAGCATTTAAGAAAGTCAGAAAAATATGTTTGATTGCTCCAAGAGCGTAAATATGTTAATTTTGTATTTTTCGTCGTTTCCCTGAGTTTTTGTAAAAACCAGGTTTAAAGGTCATGTTTTACGAGGTTTAACATTTTATTAAAGGTTTTAAACTATATTTAGTGGGACGGATTTAAAATATTTACAAACGTGATGATACCTGATATGTTGGTCGAATTTACTTATAAAAGAAATGCTTTTGTACTAAACTTGCAAGAACTTATGAAAGGAGGGGTTAAAGTTTCCAAATGATTAAAGGTTCTTTCTATAAATACTACTACATATACTCATTTCATTCTTTTATAAAAATTTCACTTTTCTTGCTCCTCCCCCCTTGTCCGTTCGAAGTCACACACACACAAACATTCCCATCAAAATTTTTTACTTACATGCATTTAAATCCGATTATACCATTTTAATCCTTGTTCAATCCTCTACAAATCCTACTAAGAAAACCTTACATGCAATGAGTATTTTGAAAGTTGGGTTTTTGGTCAATTTCTCTTAATTTGGTGTATATGGAAGTGATTCTAGGTGGTAGATTAGTGTTATATTAAAGTGGTTTGGTTTGAAAAGTTTTTTTGGTTGGTCTTTGTGGTTCGTTTGATCTTAAGGTTAAAGGGGAAGCCATAGTCAAGCTTCCGTTCTAGCGTATGAGCCAACTTGTTTTGTTTAGTGTTTTGATTAATTAGATGATTATTGCATATATGTAATTGTAACTAGATGATTCAAGTGCAAAATCGATTTGAAAGTGTTACAAGTATGAACACATGATTGATAGTTTTAGTCATGTTTTTAGGCTAGTTAAGCATGTTGGAATAATTGGAATTTGACAAAAATGTGTTTTTGTATGACTTTGTATTGATTTTTGTTGACCAGAAAGTTTGACTTAGTCATAGCGTGTCGAGAAATTCTTTAAAAATAAATTAGGCTCTTAAATATAATAAAGGATGTTCTAAGGTCCGTTTTGATATAAGGTAGGCCTTGTAACTCCTAAAAATGAAGATTTTACGGCCAAGTCAAGTTTGGGTCATTTTGGGGTAAAAAGTCAACTACGAAGTTTGACTTTTGAAAGTCAAACTTGCTTATACTTTTGAATATAGTTTGTTACAAGTAAAGGGTTCGTAATGTTAGTTAAATTAAGATGAAATACTAAGTTTGGATTATATTATCCTTTCGGCAAACTTTCTAAAAATGGAAAATTTGTAAGAAACGTTGTAATAATTGATGAATATGTCAAGCGAAATGTTTTACGTCGCACTTGGAGATTTTAGTATATGATTATATATAAATAATAGTAATATATATATATACATTTTTATGATTTAATATACTATTAGTCACATACCGCCATATATGTATTATATAGGTCGCGGTTGAGACGTGAAGCTTATTGTGCTTGTTGATTGATTGATTTGGATCTTTTGCTTAAGGTGAGTTCATAGCTTTGCTTTTGAACTATTTTAAAATTTTTAAACCCACGAGGGGGATACATGTTTGTTTTATAAAATCGAACACATATAATTTATGGTATGCTAGACCCAATATGAGATTGTTTTCGCATAAGTTGCTATTGTCGAAGTCCCTTAATTCATGAACCGTCAATCGCCTATAATGGGTGAATGCTAATGCATTAAATAGATCTATTGGGTTTGACAGCCCTGTTCGGGGTTTGAATCCTTGTGAACACCCTGTCAAACGGACATTTTGTTATTAGAAATATAGAAGGTATAAGACAATAATACCTAGTTTGGGGCACTTAAACATATGAAATGCCATATGTATTGTTAACGTTTGGTGTCATGAGCTTAATGCGAGAAAGAAAAGAAGTTGCTATACATTGCATTTGTTGCTTTGTTTTGCCGAGAATTAATTATGTGTTCAAAGATCTTTACTTACTGATTACTTTAAACTCTATGAATTTCACTCAACTTTGTTGTTGACGTTTTAAACATGTTTTATCCCAGGTAATCAAGGCTGAAGGCAACGATGGCGTGGAGGTGTCGTGCGTGTATGGTTATTGAATTAAAGGAAAGGCTACTTATGTGTTCCGGTCTTTCAAAAAAAATATCTTGTGTTATGTTTAAAACAATGTCTTTTATTTGAACAATTGTCTTTCAAATACTGTATGGTTGGGGTTATGATTCTCTGGGGACCTAACGCATTTTTACTCTGAATAATTATGGAACACATGTGGTTTAAACGTCTTATTCAGGTCATTTTCTATATTCGTGGTAAAGGATGCTATTTAGTAACACTAAATTGCTAATTTCTGCTGTGCAATCCGATGCCCCTCGGGGCGGGTGTTATAGATTGGTATCAAGAGCTTCGGTTATAAAGAACTAGGTTGTTTTCAAAACTCAGATTGTAATTATTTTAGATGTCAAAGTAATATCAAGAGTCTAAGGGTATAAAGAAATAGGTCGAGTCTTTTTGGAAAACCTAAACTATAACGCTTCTACACGCACGCCAAGACTCCTCGTTGCCATTGATTACATGTAAGTTACATTTATAAGTTGTTACGTGTAACTATATTTATGTACGTATGGTATGTATAATTGGTTAAATAATTTACCCGTATTTAACTATGCATTATGATTGGATAAATTTATGCCCGTGTTAGATGCCTAAAGCGTTATGTATTGGTACGTTTATGCATGTGTTGTATGCATAGAATGTCATGTGATTATATGATAACTATCATTATATATGTTTGAAATGTAATCAAGATATATTCGGATTGAAAAAGAGTCACGAATTGTAAATTTTTAATTGTTGCGCTTTTGTGAGAACTGTTATTTTGATAATAGTATTATCGTTGGAACGTTATTGAACTATAATATGAAGCGATACGCTATTAAGTAAGTATTGTATGATATTTTTTAGATTATCATGGCAAACGTGAATCATGATGATGAGGTGCCCGTTGTTGAGCCGAATCAACACAACGATGTTCCTGTTGTTCTCGAGCCTGTCTTAGAAGATGAAGACGAAGACCCAGAAGAAGACGAATTTGAGGAAGAAGAAGATCCCCAAGAAGATGAAGATGATATGGAGATCAACATTAAGGAAGATGAGAATGAGCCAGAGTTGACATATCCTTACGAAGAGGTGGATCCTCTTAATCCTCCGCCGCTTGTTTATGAGTCTGAACCTGATAATGAGATTGAGGTTGAGAATCCAATTGAGCATGTGGATGAGACTGTTCCTATTAGTGTCTATGAGGTAGGTGAATCGTCTACGATCGCTATTCCTTGAGAGGATGGTGATAGATTGCTACCTGGCTTCATGAGATGGGACATTGACTCTCTTTTTGGTCGAATGGTTAATTTTTTGAGACGAGTGTGTGGTCGCGAGACGGCGTATGCATTGGTCGAGAAGAAAAGTGAGGCAAAGGATAAGTTTTATGGCAAGTTAATTTTAGACTTGGGTAATGAAGTGCGTTCTAGTGTGGATCAATGTACGGCTGCAATGGAAAGGTTGGTTGAGAAGCTCGGTAATGTTAAAGAGAAAGCTGAGTGTAAGAAATTAAAGAAGGAACTTGAAGAAGCGAAGTTGAGCAACACATTCCTTCGTATGCAGAATGAACGAGTTGAGAGAGATATCTATTGGGCTAGAGTTCGAGCTCATGAGTTCTATCTAGAGATGATTCGTAAGAGATTTGTGTTTGAAGAAAGACCAAATGAAGCTATTGATGTTCCGATCGAAGATGTGAAGAGTTCAACGCCGTAGTCTAGTTTCATTTGTAGTTTCTTTTGTTGTGTAATCACTAAACTAAATCCTCAGTTAGTAGAACTTGTACTATTGGTTGTAACGATTTGTATCATTTTATGAAATAATGCAACTATGTATTAACTCTCTTGTGATGAAAAATGAATGACTATCTTTTGAATTACTATTTGATATGGTGGACTGTTGTTGTGATTGATTTGACATTGTACCATGTTATGAATATATCATGTTATGAATGCTTATCAGATTATTTTCTGTGTGATGTAACAGAATCATGCCTCCAAAGTCCGCACCTATGACTCAAGCTGCTATGCAAAGAATGATTAAGGAAAGTGTTGATGCCGCTATTGCTGTTGAGCGGGAAAGGCAAGCGAAGGTCAGGAATGATGCTAGTGGATCTGGGCCAGTGAGAGGTCAAGACACTGCACCTGCTGTTCATGAGTGCACTTTTGCTGGGTTTATGAAGTGCAATCCTACTATTTTTTGTGGGATTGAAGGAGCTATTGAATTACGAAGATAGTTTGAGAAAACTGAGAGTGTTTTTGGAATCAACGAATGTGCAGAGGGTAAGAAGGTAAGGTTTGCTGCTGCTACATTGGAAGGTCCGGCTTTAACTTGGTGGAATTCTAAGGTTGCAACATTGGGTTTGGAGAATGTGAACCAAATGCCTTGGACTGAAATGAAGTAATTGATGACTGCTGAGTTTTGCCCGATAGATTCAACGTCTGGAGAATGAGTTATGGAACTTGAAGATCAAGGAGTATGACATTGTTGCCTTTACTCAAAGGTTCAATGAGCTTGCATTGATGTGTCCAAGAATGGTGGAACCAGAAAGAGTGAAGGTTGATGCTTAAATCCGAGGGTTAACTGATAACACCAATGGTGAAGTGACATCGTCTAAGCCTGCAAATTTAAGTGAAGCTGTACGTATGGCTCACAAGTTGATGAAGCAGAAGTCGCAAGCTAGAAATGAAAGAATTCTGGAAGGAAAGAACCAAAAGTAGGAGAATCACCAAGGTAGAAATAGTAGTGGTAAGGGCAATCAA
>BQNB010112158.1:0-22207 GCA_026074375.1 Tanacetum coccineum
TGATCTTGTTGATTTTTAGACTTATATATATTATATATATATTTTATTATATATCATATATATTTGGTGAAAAAACCCGCAGTCATTCAACATCATCATCAACAAACAACCGGGTATACGTAGCTTTCATATGGTCCTCACGTTCCCACGCGAACTTAGGGCCACACTTTGAATCTCTTCTAACTTTCACGATCGGAAACCCACTGCTTACAACTTCGCTTGCACATACAAGGGTACAAACAGCAGCATAACAACTCTAAGCAAAAATAACATCCAACTACATGAACATCGCCCGTCTTTAAGGAAACTCGTCAAAAACTTTAAGTTGTGTAACAACGTCATTCATAACCTAACCCCGTAACTCATCAAACAAGAACTGTCTTGGAACTAAGTTATGAGTTGTTACAAAGCTCAACATTTTTGAAGAATCGGCTCGACTTTGAGTTTATTCAAAATATAACATTAACCAAACCACATAAGAAAATTTAAGGGCGCACTAAAGTCTGCCAGTAACCCTATGTATCCAGCTTTACTTAGTAGTTCCAATGATAGCTTGCTCAACGAGCAAGTGTGGACACTTAGTTTTTATGGCATCCTCATGACCTCGCTTCAAGTTTTAATGGACTTTAATTATCGGAATCCTACTACACTTCAAACTTTTAACCTCACGATTGATAATCTCAACAGGTTCTTCAACAAAACAAAAAGTTTTGTCTACCTTAATTTCTTCTAAATGCGCATGCAGATTTGCATCTACTAAATACTTTCCTTAAATTAGAAACACATAAAGTACACTACTCAATTATTGAGACAATCTTAATCAATAGGCTATAGGACCGATCCTTTCAATGGTCTCAAATGGTCCTACATACCTTAACGCTAACATGTCTTTCTTTCCAAACTCACTACACCTTTCCAAGGTGACACTTTCAGTAACACTTGATCCTCAACCTCAAACTCTAGTAGCTTGCGCCTATTATCAGCATAGCTCTTTTGACGATCTCTAGCCGTATTGAGCCTTTTCTTAATTAGTATAACTTTATTAGTTATCTCTTGTACCAATTATGGTTTAATCAACCGAATTTATCTAACTTCAGCCGAAAGAACTGATGACATATACTTCCTTCCATATAATGCTTCAAATAAAGCACATTGTATACTCGAATAATAGCTATTGTTATAGGAACACTCAGCTAAGGATAAATGAATATGCCAACTTCCTCCAAAATCAATTACACATGCTCTTAACATATCTTCCAAAGTTTGGATGGTACGTTCACTTTGTCCACCCGTCTGAGGATGATGAGCTGCACTCATATGCAAACGCGTCCTAAGGCTTTCTATAATATTTGCCAGAAACCTTAAAGTAAATCTTCCATCACGATCTGAGGTGATTGATACGGGCACTCCCTGCCCTGCTACTATCTCATCAATATAAAGCCTTGCTAACTTCTCCATCTTGTAATCTTCTCGTATTGCTAGAAAATCGGCTGACTTAGTCAGTCTATCGACTATTACCCAATTCGTATCATACCCACTACTTGATCTTGGAAACCTTGTAATAAAGTCCATAGTTATTCTATCCTACTTCCACTCGGGTATCTCTTGTTGTTATAATAAACCTAAAGGTCTTTGATGTTTCAGCATTTACCTCTAAACAAGTCAAACAATTGCTAACATAGGTAGCAATATCATTCTCTATACATGGCCACCATACATATCTCTAAGGTCATAGTACGTCTTATCCGCTCCCGAATGTACCAAGTACCTCCACCTTCCTTCCTTTCCATTAGTTGGTCCAGGCCATGCAGCATTTTTGCTGTCGCGTTCTCTACCTTGCCTCTACGCATGAGTACACAACCTAATCCTTAATTTGACGTGTCACAGTAAACTAAAACTCTTTGGATCCATCAGGAAATAACAATATTGGTGCATTTCCAAAATTGTCCTTCAATGTCTGAAAAGCTTCCTCTTGTTCCTTGGCCCACTCATACTTCTAATTCTTCTGAGTCAGTGAAGTAAGAGGTTTAGCAATCCAAGAAAAATTCGCGATGTAATGTCGATAGCAACCTGTCAATCCTAAGAACGATCATATCTCGGATGGCGTCTTAGGTACTTTTAAATTCTTCATTGCTTCTATCTTACTAGAGTCCATGTGAATATCATTGTTGCTAACTACGTGTCTGAGAAAACGTACTTCTTGTAGCTAGAATTCATACTTGGAAAACTTAGCAAACAACTTCTCCTTCGTCAGCAGCTCCAACACCAACTTCAAATGTACCTCGTGATCCTCCTTAGACTTTGAGTAGGTCAAGATATCATTGATAAACACAATGACAACTTATCTAGATACGGCTCGCACACCCGGTTCATTAAGTCCATGAAAACGTCGTTGCATTGGTTAACCCGAAAGGCATAACCGAAATCTCAAAGTGTCTATACCGCGTCCTATATGTAGTCTTTGGAATATCGGCTTCATGCATTCTTAACTGATGACAACTAGATCAAAGATCTATCTTAGAGAAATAACGCGAACCTTGTAACTGGTCGAACAAGTCGTCGATCCTAGGGAGGTTCTTGGTGGTCAGCTAGTCTAACTCTCGATAGTCTATGCACATTTGAAATGAACCGTCCTTTTTCTTGACAACACAGGTGCTCCCCACAGAGAGTGACTTGATCGAATAAAACGTATCTCAAACGAATCCTAAGGGTTACGAACTATCGAATAGGGTAGCAAACGAATATCGAATCATTAAAAGAAGGGATAGAATATATGTACCAATAGAAAACGCAAACGAAAGAATCAACAAGCGTACCACGACAAAATAAACATATAACGAATAACAATACGTATCAAGATGAATAATTGAAAAGATAGGATTCTTATACCAATAACCAACTTTACTCGAAAGAACCAACTAAATAATGTTTTTATAAAAATCCATTTAAAGAAAGTCGTTTTAATTATAAAAAACTCATTTTTTATAAAAAAATCGTCTTAAATATAATCTTTATAAAATTTTAATCATGGTTGTCATAAAATTCAGAGACAGTTATTTAACAGTGTATCGCATCTTACCCATATAAATTACTTTAAACATCCTTTTTATAATATTAAAATTTATCAAAAACAAGCATAAATAAATTATTATCATATCTTATTTATAAATATTATTAAAAAAATGGTTTTGTCCGTCAACCAATTATCATATTGTTTCAAAATTTTTGTAAAAACATTGTTTTAAAAAAAAACATTAAAGAGACAATTCCTATAAAAGTGTTAGTTTCATAACTCATTTCACAATAGTTTTCAACCAAAATCATCAAGATATACTTCAAAAGGTTTTCATAATTCGACATTAATATAAAATATGTTACTCAAACAAGAACATCGTAATACCAAAAGGGATTTGTAAATACCGTAAAGACTCTAACACAATTTTATTGTTTGAAAGCGAAAGAAAGTACCAGGAACTATATAGTCAGAATAACAGTGAAGCGAACATGCACAAGAGAAATTTATACGAAGACATTACGAACCAAAAGAAGAACGTAAAGACTAATCCGTACTTACGATCAAAAGAAAAACCATAGAAAACGTCGGTACTAACATGTCGCAACATGTTACATAACAAAGGATATTAGTAAAGAACTGAGTAATGTATCGCACTAAATTTTTAGGAACAAATTAGCGCTTTAAAAGGAAATTTTGATACTCATACAAGGTAATAAATACACGAAAGAACTAATGGAACGTACAACTATCCAAAAGAGCACGATACGAACGACCCAATATTCATCAGATGTTCGAATAGAAAGTAAGATCATCCCATACCGTGTCTGTACAAACAAGGGATGCTAAAATGAGGGTTATTTATATCCGAACGAATAATCGAGCAGACGAACAAACTCCATAATCGTAATAATAGCAATAACGGGTATCCGGGGTATCCGCAAGCGATAGATAGAAGGAAAACTTACTAACTTCATAACTATTCATAATACAACCGCACATAATATAACATCTTACACTACCAACTAACAAACAAACACCGATCAATGCAATCATGGTCACAAGTTTACGTGTGCGATGCCTTTATAATTATGTTGGCCCACCATATTATATGCATTCCTTTCACACGTATACTTACTTCCAAGACTACACCTCTCAATGATAACGCACATATAAGCACATATACCACATTGCACATCTTAAACCACTATAATATAACACAGAAGGATGCTCCATCAAAGAAATACTTACTTAAAAAATCGAAACAAAATAAAGGAACAAAAGTCTCGCAGCGCCTCCAAAATACGAAATATCCGAAAGAAATAATCAATATCATCGTGACGAGGTAAAAGACGGAATAAACTTATGTTGAGCCTTGCTTGGGTTTGACTTTACCTTCGCAAGAGTCACCCGACTCCGCGGGTCCATGCCTACTACGAGCATTCGATAAGCGATCAACTACTCTATCTCATTTAGTTCCATAAAAGGCTCCTTCTCAATTGGCTCCTCTTTTGGATCTCTATAGCGCTTAAGGTTCCCCCCCCATTAGGAAATGGTTCCCTCAATAACATCTTATCTGGATAGGGAAACAATAGCTAAAAATAGTAAGGAATTAATATCTACATATACTAGATATTAGTAGAGAAAATGCTAATAAAAGTTTGACAAAGTAGATATATAAAAGCTATATAATTAGGGGAAAGTATAATAGTTATAATACTAAACACTTAGGCCCTAAAATGCATCTATATAAAGGACTCCTAGGTTATAGTCTAGGCTCAACCACCTACTTCTCTATAACCAATTCTCTTGATACCAAATCTGTCACCACCCGCCAAGGCGGAAACCACGAGGCGTAACATCATGCGATATCATCACATCATAAATGTCTGTCAAACATATGATTCACTTCATGCATAACTAATGTAATAGATAGATGTGTCATGACAATTACCGAAACAAAAGAAAGACATTTTTGTATTAATGAGAAAGGGGTTCTAATCAATACAAAGACAATGTCTCACAAACATAATAATCATTTCAGAATTCATGCAAACAAAATACGAAACGAATCACGGGGAACTTCCAATGCAGCCTTAATGGTTCTTAGCCATTTTATTTACTTCATCACCATCATAACGCTCACTTGAAAGTGATGCTAAAAGTCCAAACAACGGTTGGTGAGAGTCATAGGTTTTTACGGACACAATACATAGATTTTAATCAATTACGTGATTATACTAAAACAATAAAACATTGCAGCCGATAATAAGCTAGGTATTTATTACATGCTTAGCAATCATGCAAATAGAATCTCAACTGGGACAGAATGATGTCCACGATTACAATGCAACAAAAATAGTCATGAGAGAGGAATGAAATTCCCTCAGATCCAGACTCTTGTTCCGTATCTGTACACACAACGGTTAATACCAACACCCAGTAGGCGAAACCTCTTACCCACAAAGTAGGCGAAGACCAATGCAACATATAATACATGCTGATATTACACTTATAATAGCTACTTACAATGTCCATGGATTAACTTGAACCATCTACTAACAGAATCAAAACATTTTGAAACATATTTGCTCACTTCTCATCCAAGAAAAACATAGTAAAATGGGATTATGAACTCACCTGGATACTCAAACGCATGCTTCCAAATTCTACACGCAATAACTATCTAAATAAAAATAAACACGTTATACTAAGTTTATAATCCTTTAGATACATCTCCCATATCATTTTCATACCCTATATAACCTTAACCATTGACTTCTAATTTCTCAGTTTCTGACAGAAATTTATAATCACTTTATAACCACAAATAAAATACTAAAACACCTAGTTGATGGTTTTTCTTACATCCCCTAGCTCCCTAATGAGTTGTGAGCTACTGTGATTTTTTAGAAAAAATAATATTAAGTGGAACTATTTTATAATAATTCATCATTAAAAGTACTCAGATTCGGATCTGAACGCACACCAAAAAGTTTGACGTCCTTAAAAATACTTAGAAAATGTTTTAGAGTTAGCCCTTTGAACTAGAGTTAATAGACACCTAAAATATGACCTTTGATTTTTGGCTAACCCTAATTTGAATTGTAAGTAGGGGTTTTACTCCCTGAAATCAGACCTAAATCTGACTTGAATTTACTGTTTTGACAACTTTTCTTGCAAAAATTATTTGACTAACGTCCCTACATCAAAACCTTTCGGGGCCAGACTTTTTGGAAACTAGACTCTCTGAACTTATCAATGGACATAAGATTCATAAATAAAAACGTTTTTATCATTAAGATAACTTCAGTTGAACACAACCCTAAAATCTGCCAAACCCTAAATCATAAATTAACGCGATCTAACCCTAACCATTTACACCAATATGATCCTAATTAAACCCTAATCACTCTAGCATGATTAATACATCATTAATTACAGAAGTTTTTAAAAGCCTAATAATCCACCATATTAATTGATACAAGAAATAAAGAAGATTAATTAAAAGGGGTTTAAGAACTTACCTAAAAACCTTGATTTGATTACACAAATCAACAACTTGAATCTTGATTAAAAAAAACCTTTTTTTCTTGTTCTTTGTTCGATCGGTTTCACAAGCAAATAAGGGAGGAGAGATTTGTATTTATAGTGTTTACAAAAAGGTTTGGATAATTACCTAATAGAATGATACTTAGACTAAAATTAGGTTTCCTTTCCCCCTTTTTCTTCTCCTCCAAACCGACCCAACCAAACATCCCTTAGATAATTAAAAAAAATTATTTATTTATTTATAAAAATTATTTATATATATATATATGTTATCTGTATATTTTTTTTATTTATTTAATTATTAATAATTATATATTCAACCATTAATTTTGACATTTTTATAAAATCTCTTTATTCTACCTTTTAAACCTTTTAAATTAAAACTAAATTAAATGACTATAAATAAATTTCATTTCAAATTTTATTTTACTAACTTAATAAAAGTAAGTTCTAATTTCTATATTTTCTAAACTAAACTTTTAATTTTACTAACTACTAACACTTAAAGATTTAAATACGTATACATATACATATAAATACGTACACACATAGAATTATACCATCATTTTCATTGTCACTAAAATGTGACCAACATGAAATGCCATAACATCCATAAACTCAATTTCAATGATACGATCATGCTCCTTGGATTGGTAGCCAAACTCACATAAGATCACATAAACACATAATTATTATAGCACATAATGATATTCAAGTCAATACCAACGGTTTGACTAACTTGCTCAAAGCACAGTTGTCACACTTTATCCATTTATTTGGGTACTTTTAAGAACATTAAGGACAATGTTCAAAATAAGTGCAGGGGGAATAAGCCTTAGATACTATTCATTCAATTGCATTTGCTTTGTCCTTAAAATAATGAGTAATATACCAAAACATAGAGTAGAAGATAATTTTGACCCAAATTTAAAAAAATTTATGGCACATACTAATGAAAACTGAGTATTATTAGGTTCACCCTAGATCTTTAGGAATTCAGGTATCCATGGATAGGAAATATATGACTAGCACAAAAACCTTAAAACTTAACAAAATTTCATCCCAAAAATGTGAGGTTCGCCCTAGATCTTTAGGAAATCAGGTATCCATCTTTTATACCTAAGATAGTTTTACCTTTAGCTTGCTCGAGTTAAGGACTGAGCAATTGCATGTGTCGCGTTCATGAATTTGATCGTGCATGTGTGATTTTGTCACCTATTCTGGAGCATTGATATCGGTCAAAACTATATGAGAGTATATCTGTAGTGTATTAAATTCTAGAATTTGTTTTTGTGAGTAATCCTGAGACCGCTAGCGAGATCAAACTTGTGTGATTAGGATTTGCTAAATGATAAAAGGCACCAGGACAAACCCTGTTTTAAACATGTATTTGTTATTATGGTGTCCCCGATCATGTACTATGCTCACACCCTTGCTTCGCACTTATTTTTAGTGCAAGATACCCGTAGTACACCCCTCTGAGCTTATCCTTTTCGTGGTTCTTGTAATTTTCTGGTGGATTCCGAATTATTAATGAAGAGCATTGTTTACACCCTTAACCCATTGTTACACCCAAATCGCTTTAGCCTTCCTTGTATATACTCGCTTTTAGTACATTATTGTTATAAACCATGTTAATTTTTACTTGAGTACATGGTTTCTAAGTCAAGTCTTGTGATTAGTGTGTAAGTTGTGGGACGATTTGGATTCATGGTAGTTTTTATTTTATGAATAGACGGGGAAGAAAGTCAATTTATTACCCCATATGTGCGTAATACGCTCCATGTTATGTTGATCCTCGCAATTCGGGTCATTAGTTAGTTTGCAATTAGGAGTTCTAAAACTCAAGTGTAGGGGTGCAATTATAAATCTCAAGTCATGTTTTATTATGTTTCAGCAAATAGTAGGGAAAAAGTGTACAAAAAATGTATATAAAAAAAGAAGAGAGAAAAAGAATCGAAAAAAATATATATAAAAAAAAGTGAGAAAAAAATGTAATGGCTGCCATTTTGCTTATATTCATGTATATATCAAGATAGTTAGCTAAAAAGTTTGTATATCTTAGTCCTAGTTTAGCCGAGTCTTGGCTTAGCAACGCCTTCACGTGTATTCTTGTATTTAATTAACTCACCACCACCCTAAATCCACCCAAATATATCCCATCCATCTGTTTCCATTTAACTTACACCCATACATCATAACCATTTAAAGACCTCTTTGATAGCAATTTCTAGGTGCTTACGCCATTGCGGTGGAGGTTTTTGATCCTTTACCAAGCCTATTTTAATTTGTATGCTAAGACAGGTAATTAGTGTTATTTTCCCATTTCCAATTATTGTTATAATTCATTATACACCTGAGAGAAAGAGAGAATCCAAACACTTATTATGAGGTGCTAGTGTATATTTTATAGTGCTTTTAATTACAAGGTCTAATAGGTTGTGCCATAAACTATCTTTGAAGAGTAAGTTAAATACCCCTGATATTGCTATTGTCTAGATAGAAAAGCTTATTTTCTTGAGGACAAGCAAATCCCAAGTGTACGGGTATTTGATGAGGTGTCATTTTATACACTTTTTTGGGGCCATTTAACCCCCCTAAATTATGCAAATATGCCCCAAATATGTGCCCAATCGTTCCTTTTTGTGTTTTTAGCATTTGGGAAGCTCTTGGAGGAAATACACGTGACCTGAACTTAATTTGAGAAGAAACGAGACAAGATTACAACTTTACACGAAGTGGTTTCATGAATGCGCGTACAGTGCCTAGAGACAGCGTCGTAATTCCTAGCGACACCATCAGAACTTACAAGCGACGGTGTCAGGATTTATGTGACAGTGTTGAAACGTAACCGCCTCAAAGAAACTCTAAGAAGATTTGGCCAAGCGACGGCGTCAGGATTTTGGAGACGCCGTCATGATTCAATTCTTATATATATATACCTACGTTTTTAGGGTTTTAGTGCAACTTTTGGAAGACGAACCCT
Source organism: Tanacetum coccineum (assembly GCA_026074375.1). Lineage (NCBI taxonomy): Eukaryota > Viridiplantae > Streptophyta > Magnoliopsida > Asterales > Asteraceae > Tanacetum > Tanacetum coccineum. Next base: position 9,552 of record BQNB010112158.1, read on the forward strand.
AAACATTAAATTTTAAGTGTAGCACCTTTTAGGTCATTCTCAGGGCTTAAAAACACTCTTGTATCAGCCTTGAACACATGTTTTAATCAAGTGAAGTCATTTATCCTTTAATCTTTCAATATGTCTATGTGTTGTTTGATTGATTCTTGTTCTTCGCTTCTCTTTAACATGCTAGGCTAGATCCATTAGTATTTACTTATGATTGCATGAAACTTAGTTTGTAGATCCTTTTAATATTGCTTCTTATGATGGATGTGCGCGTTAGGCTCTAGAAAACTATTAGCATAGACGTCTAGGGAAACGAGAGTGTGTAGAAAGGATACCATCAGTAACAATCTTCATACTACCTTACCCCTACTATGGTTGATCCCTCTTAAGTGTTTTAATGCATGTAATGTACTCTTAGGGGCCTTGTAATAGTCTTCATACTACCTTACCTGTGTGTTGCCTTAACGGAATATTTCATGAACGGCAAATTCGTGTAATCTGCTCATGACCTAGGAAATACTTACACAGATCATCACAAGTGTGACAAAGCAATAGGATGAGGAGAAGTAAACTAAGGAGTAATGTATGATTAAGTAAATACGTTAGTTTACCATATACGTTTCCACCAAAATTAGTTTATATTTAATATTAGTTTAATTAGTTTAAAACCAAAACACATATCTAAAACCTAAATTTTAATTGCTTTAATAAAAACATAAGAAAATACAAAAATAATCTTCTCTCAACCTCTTAGATCTTAGTTAGGTTTAGTTCGACCCTTCAGACGTTATTCCCCTAGAGAATGATAACAACCCCCGAGTCGTTGCTATACTACACTGCAATGATTAGGTACTCTGCCTAGGGAGTTGTAAAACTTGTAACGTTTACAACGACCACATCACACCTACACTTATTTTATGCAAAATGCATTTGATTATAATTAAGACGAGGTTAAATATAAAACAAAGCATGATCACATATCAATCAAACACATAAAAGCAAATAATAATGAAATAAAACACATGACACTCCTAAAATGCAAGAAATAAAAAGATTGGTTTCCTCCCAATAAGCACTTTTCTTTATTTACGAGTCTTCTAGCTAGACTCGAAGTCATCCTCCTTACGTGACTCTATCAACACTCGCATGTCCATGGGTGAACCCTTCTTTCATATTCTCATCTACTTGGTATTTAGGACCTAGATATAAGCAATTCTTGTACATCATTTTATCTTTTCATGGGAATACTTAAGTTCGCTCATTAAATCATGTTGTCTAAGCCTAAGAATCGTGCGAGGCATCCAAAAGATGTAGGTGTCAAATATCCTAGCAAATGAAATCAAACCCTTAACATAATTGATGGCATCAAATAACGTTACTTTTATAGCATCATTTATCCAAAGTAAATTACCTACTTTTATATAATTATTGCAAGAATTGTTGCTTAATTGCTTAAAGTTGTTAATTGTAGTAATCATGGAGTACATTGTGAAGACAAGCTAAAAGGCACACATTTTAGAGCTTAAATGATGATATTTGAAGATTGCTTATTTCTGACTACATACGCCATATCCAACAAAGAAGATACGGCGTATCAATGCCTAGACTTCACAAGAAAACACGTTTTTTGAATACCTGATACGGCGTATCCTTCTGACTACATACGTCTTATCCAGCTGGTCAATCAATCAAAGGTCCTCCACTAAATGTGATTGAAGACAGTTATTACTGATTGGTTGTGAACGTAGCGTGCACTCCAAGGAATTCACCCTAATACGACGTATTGAACTCACTCAATACGGCGTATCCACTCATTTTTAGAGACTATAAATAGAAGACTCAATAACGAGTTTTTAGTGTGCTTAATCATATTCTCAATACCCTAAACATAAAAGTCAATTTTCTAAAGAGACGAAAAGTAACCAAGGTCAATCATCGATGCTAATTCCATAGAAGACGCCATCTAATTCCTATGCTCTTGTAATCATTCAATTTTTGGTATTGTTTGTTAACTCGGTTAGTTTACCTTGGTTGTTTGATTATACTTATATTATTACAATGGTTATGGGCTAATACCCTCGAGTATTAGCCACTTTAATGAAGGTTATGGGCTAATACCCTCATACTTGTCTATGTGCTTGAATATGCCACCAATCATTCAACTGGGTCTAGTAAGACTGACCAAGTAATCTAGATACTGGGATAGCACTCCATATCGTGTTTTATATATCTGGACCAATAGGATCACAAATAATGTCCTATCTTTGTCTTTACATTAGTGAGCTTAGTTGGACTGACAGGTGACCCTTCGACCCAATGAGTACGTTCTTAATTAATTGGTAAAGACTTGGACAGTAGACTACCAGTATATAAAATGCCATCAAGCAGTAAGTGGGTAAAGTCCTGATGGGCTAGGGTTTAACAAGATCACTATTGCTTTCATCCCTAAGATAGATTATAATTATACTAAAGGATGATTTATACGGATGCGTTAATTGTAACAGGATTCAATGTGTCTAGGACTTAGGAAGAAGTCCCGCCTAAGTCTTAAGAATGATATGCCGCCTCGAGATAAGCACTCATTGCACTAAACAAATAAGCCAGCGTTTAATCGGATTTAATATAGCTAATACAGTTTTCTATCATTTGGCTTGTACCGTTCTTTTATCTTCTGATCTTCTTACGTGAATAATTGTGTATAAATTGATTAAATATGCCACAAACTTGTGCACATTCTTAGGCTGAAAACCCTCCTTATCAATAGAACTAGGTTTAGTATAGGTTTAACATTAATTAGAAATAACATAGAATTAAACTAGACTAATCAATTTAGAATAATATACTTAAACAATATAATGTTAAACTTTCTCCGCTTTAGTGTTCGCCACCACTCTTACCACGAAACTCCATCTTGACCAGTTACACAGCCCGTTAAAGTGTTGTTTTAGGATAAGTCGGCTAAATATAAATTTAAAACTTGGTAATGAATAAATATAACCTACACGATAGTACATCAAGTTTTTGGTGCCGTTGTTGGGGAGTAAAAATTGTTTAATCTTTATTTTATTAGTATTTTGAAGCCCTTAGCTAGAATAATTTAATTAGCATAATTTAATCTGATTGTGTGTTTCAAATTGTTGTTAAATATCCGCATTATTTAATGTTTTCAAGAGTATTCTGTTCTGGTAGACCATCATGATACGGCGTATCCACAGTTGGATACACTTATCAAACTTTCTACCATTACACTAATTGATTTATGCAGTCTAAACAACGTATCATGTTCTTCCAAACAATACGGCGTATTCTGTAAATCCAATACGACGTACTGACCTTCAGAAGATCCATACGGCGTATTCAAATCAATTGAATATGGCGTATCAATCACCTGATACAGTAGCAGTCGCGATTTTTTTCGTATTTAATTTCTTGTTTTCTGTGTTCTCTCCCTTGAGGACACATCCTACTGATTGTTTGTTTTTATACTCAGGAAACGTTTGACGAAAACAAGAACTATGACAAAACTTGCCACTAAAGAATGACCTTCATGGTCGGATAATACTACACATAGTGTCCAACTAAATGCTAAATCAAGATCGTTTGGATGAATTTTTTTAAATAAGAGTGGAGCTAGGTTGTCTGAAGGATACTTCATTAGGCGTATTGCTGTTCATTTTGGCCTTATTAGTGATGAGGGATTGAGAGGTTTATCGGTGATTACTTGTGAGCTCCCTATGATCGATTTACATGAGCTTGTTAGGCTCAACATCTGTGAGAGGCTCGATGATATGTGGGCTTGGGTAGCCCCAGGACCAGAGTGGCAGCCGAAGGCGATGGCTGGTGCCCTTGAGGGCTCTAGGGCTGCAGTTATTGAGGGTGCTCCAGCTGATCCAGCACCTGTGCAGGCACCTCAGCCACCACCTGCTGCCCCCAGGACTATGTCTCAGAGGATTGCAAGGCTCGAGGAGGAGGTGCATAAGTTATGGCGGGGCATTGTAGGACTACGTGGAGATGTTGACAGATCGATCACTGATCAGGGTAGGTTCGCTAGCTGGATGGTCAGTTGCATGACTCAGTTGATGCATGCTAGCGGTCGCACCTACTAGGCCTTCGACAGCATCCTCGTAGGTAGCTCACAGTTGCCCTACCAGAGACGTACCAAACGTAGGACCGGCGACGCCAGCACCTTAGCTCCACAGCAGCCAGATCCATGATTACTCTCTCCCTTACTTTTGATCTTATGTACACTTATTTATATCGTGATGTATCTAAATTTAAAACAGGTTATCTTTTGACGTATCTATATCACGATGTGATGATTTTTGTGATTGGATTGTGCATGATGAAAACAAGCCTAGCAGTAAGTTCAGCAATTTAGCTTGTTAATTACAGACTCAAGGACCATATCCATAACAAGAAAGAAGAGGAGAAATAAGTCTAACTTAAAGACTAGCTGAAAGAAAAGTGCTTACTGGGAGACAACCCATCTATTTTTAATTGTTTGTCGATTGTAAGTTTAATTGTTTGCTGAGTCTGTCTTCCTAGACAATCCATACGGCTTATCGAACCTCTATGGATACGCCATATCGACCTGGACGTTATCAGTCTTTAAATTCTGCATTTAAATTCCTTCAAACTTTAAAACGTTTGTTTTTACAGGATGCAATACGACGTATCCTTGGGTTTAGGATACGACATATTGACTCCCTCTAGAGTATGTGTGTTTATTTTTCAGCATTGTAACCATTGTAAAACCGAGATAGGAATTGCACGTTTTGTCTTCTAACTTTTATGCAGGACCTTGCTGTAAAGAAATTGACTAATTGGTGATGGTATACTCTGAAAAAGACTTCTGTTGAACTCATACAGGCATTCTGATGCCTCTTCAACACACTTTTGCTCCAGAACTCAAATTGGAGAATTGTCCTGAGAAAAATATCAAGGGAGTTCCTCGTTCTAATTCTATATCCCATTTTCTTTAATTATTTTATCTATACAACGAGGCCATTGTATAACTTAAGTGGAAGATGGAAAATTAAGATAGCGTACTTGTCATTCTTTTTACCAAATTATATGCTTATATGCTTATAATTATGCCAAATTTAAATTTTTTTGCATTTATTTGTAAAATTACTAGTTACGATGTCTTGCACACAAATAACCTTTAATGTCAAATTATGAGAATTAAGCCTATTTCGTATCCAAACATTTACTAAAAAATCCACAAATTATGAGTGTGTTGGTGATGTAGTAGACTTTAGAACATGGTTTGGTATATCAATCGAGACCATAATAATGAGTACTATGGACTTAGATGGAGTAACATTTTTAACTGGTAAATGATGTGTTGTCATGTAGGGTAAATTATTTGATTATCAAGTTTCAAATTTATATTTAGCCGACAAACCTAAGACAACACTCTACTGGATAGTGTGTACTCGGTAAAGATGGAGTTTTGCTGGTATTGTAGGGTGTCGAACACTAGAGGTGAACCATTAACTCCTATATTCTAATTTGTTTTTTAATTAGATTATATTTAGTCTATTATTTACTGGTTAACTATGACTATATTCGTTGTTCTAATGATATGGGAGGTTTTCAGACTAAGGACTGTAAACAGGTTTTGGTGGGTAATAAATATCAATTCAATAAAAATAAACAACATTAAGAAGAAAATTAGAGATAGAAATGCGGTACAATCCAAATGATTGAAAATTTATATTAGGCCATATAAAATTCAGTTCAATGTTGGTTCGTTTGTTTTTAGTCGTATACTGATTTTATCTTTCTAGAAGCGGCATATATTTCTTAATATTAGGCGGGACATCATCCTACAGACCATTAGACACGATTATTCCTATCACAATTAATACGCTATACCGCATATAATCATCTTTTGTTTAATTATATCTATTTTGGAGGGAATCAAAGCAGTGGTGATCCTGTTAAAACTCTAGCCCTAACGGGACTTTACTCACTTATTGTTTGACGGTGTTTTATATACTAGTAGTCCACTATTCAAATTTTTATCAGTTAATTAAGAGCATGAAGTGCTGAAACATAAACGATGTTCCTACCGGTCAAACTAAGTCATATTCAAGACAAAGTACAGAATATGTTATTTGTGATCTATTGTTCTGTAATATAAATAACGAATATGGAGAGCTATCCCGATATCTAGATTACTTGTTACAGTATAATCTAGACCGTTGAATGATTAGGTCGCAATTCAAAAACTTAAACAAAGTATGAGGAGATAAACAGAATTAGACAATCTAATGTTTAAATTTAAGAAATTGATTTTAAAAAAAACCAAAACATTGAACTTTCATTTAAGATGGCTAATACCCGAGTGTATTAGCCCAACCCAAAACCTTTGTAATTTTTACAAGCTATATGTAACTTATGAAAATCGACATCGATTAAAGAGTAAAAAAATTACACATTGTCTTCTATGGATACGTGATTAATGCTTGTGAAATTGGTGGTATTCTTTCTTTAAAATAAGTCTTTAAGAGTTGGTATAAAGAATAATTGATATTGCACACTGGAAAAATTATTTGAGTCTATCTTATTTATAGTGTCTGAAAAGACTCCAAAACGCTATCTGGGCTAGGTCGAGATACGGGAGTTATATATGGCTAGATTCCTTTAATGTGCGCGTACGTTCTCAATCAATCATTCGATATCTTACCCAATTTACTTTTATTACCTTATCTTTGAATAGTTTTACTTATGGTTAGGGACGTAATTTGATGCAGTAGATTAAGCCGTATTTTGAATTTAGTCAAAAGCATTTTTCGTGTGAAGTCTTTGGAGCTTGATATGTGTACTTTTTGGTGGATACGGTGTATTGGTCAAAAAGTTAGCAATCTTTAAATGTTTTCGGTTTTTGCTCTAAAGTATGCGCCTTTTAGCCATTGTCCCATCAAAACTCTAATGAATTAATGCATTTAGCAACTTTAAAGTTATTTTAAGTACCAATAATGCAATACTTATATATAATGTGGGCAGACAGATGGGATAAAATGATATAATAATGTGAGTTATTTTGATGTCATTAATTTTGCCCCCATTGAATCCTATTGTCCTACAAGTTGACTGTAGAAATGTTTTTGTTATAAAAATGTGTTCCCAATTCCGAATTTGAGTTTTTTCCGTTTTTTAAAGCTTCATTTTGTCCTAATCACTTGTACATAACACGCTCCTCGCAAATTATTGGAAAATGAAAAACACTCAGATCACTTAATAATCTAGGGGGGGAACATTTTAATTGGTATGTCCATTGCTCAGACAGTGATTAGTTTTATATTATAGGCTTGGCAAGGTACAAAATTCTCAACGCTAAAGCTAAGGAGAAACAACTTCAAAAGATAATTTAGGTTAGAAGGGTAAGGGTTGATAATAACAGTCTTTCTCCTTATAGCTACACACCAAAACATAGGCAGTTGGAATCATAACACGGCAGTAATGACGGGAAAAATACACATATACAATCCGATCAATCCCTGTTCGTGTTTTAACTAGCGGTGGTTTAGGATGAAGAACGAATTTAGGGTAGGGGGGAGCTTCTAAACTTTCACAGTAATCGTAATCCAACAAGGGAGCAGAGACCATGCATATATGGCATCTTTTGTATCAACGGAATAGACTTGCATGTACGTACAAGTCCTAGTTTTTGAGTTAGTACTTTATGGTAGTTAGTTGCTAGGAAAGGGAAGTAAAATGGGTGTTAGAACAAAATTTCACAAAACAAATAGATTAAGCCAACAAATAAGGTACGGTTGCTAGTAACTTTCCCCCGACCGTTCCATGACAAAGACTCGAACATATAGACAAATGCCTCGATCACAGAAATGACAAAGACAACCTAAGTTGGTGTTCCCATAACGGTCAACTTCCCTTACATCCCGCTCTTTACATACTTTTACAGAGTAAGTGGTGATATCGGCCACTTTTTACAAGACTTTACATCGTTGATTTTTTTGTAACGTATCGACGAATAAACGATCCTTCCAAGTAATTCCTTTGGTATAAACTTCTTTTGAACCGACTATTTTTCTTCCTTTTTTGCAATACATCATAAATCTCGGTTTTATTTCACCGTCTTCACTATCATAATTCGTCCGGATAATCTTTTCCTTGTATCACTTCTTCTTCGGACATGATTCATAATCGCAAAAGTAGCGAAACTTACGAGCTACATATTTTTCCCATTGCATTGTGCAATTTCCCGACCATTACAGAGATAGAAAAAATTCACTTTGAACAGGGATATACAAAAAATTTACACGGATAGCTAAACTAGAATCTTTGATTAAATTAGGCTTAATCTAACGGAAGGCTAAGTGTGCAAAAGGTGTAACGAAACATATAATTTGTGTAGAAAAGAAAAGAAAGGAATGGTAAACAGGTTTGGTCTAGGGAAATCTTACTCTATAAATGAGAGTAAACAGAAGGGTTACACGGTTGTTTAACTAACCATGTGTAGTTGTAGTTAGTTTATTTTTAGACATGTAATGCTATTTGGTTTTAATTCTAGAACAATTTATCAGATGAACAGGTTCCTCCATCTAAATCATAGTTATAATCATTGATGGTCTCGAGTGGTTTAACAGGCCAGTTCTAAAGTCCACTACCTTCACTGATCTTCACCTCATAATTTTGTGGAATTTTTAGTAAGCAGTTGGAAATGAAATAGGCTTAATTCTTACAATATGTATCAAGGGTTATAGTGCGCTAGGTAATGTAACTAGTGATTTTTACAAAAAGTCATGCTGATTTTTTTTTAATTTGGCCGTTTTTAAACACTTTGCATGTTATTTTGTAAAAAGGAAGACAAGTACGTTCTAATTCTCCATACTCCCACTTAAATTATAATCGTCCTCAGTTGTTAGATTAAAAACAAATTTAAATTATAAGGGAAAAATAGAACTAGAACAGAAAACTCTCTGTGTTTTGCTCAGTTGATAATTCTCCAAGTGAGTTCTTGAGCAAAAAGGTGTGTTGACTAGGGCTTCTTATGCCCGAATAAGTTCAACCATGTCTTTTTCTGATTTTCCATTCATGTTTCATCAAGGTCCTGCATTTAAAAGATTAGAAACGACAAGTGCCAAATTCTATCTGTACATGATACAAGAAAACAATTAAAAAACACAATGTACAGGGATCGATACGTCGTATTCCCAAACCATGGATAAGCAGATTATTGGTTCCTAAAAAACAATTAAATACTGGAATTAAATATTTAGTTTTAAAACTGTGATAACGTTCCAAACAGTCTATACGTCATATCTAGACGGGGTTCGATACGGCCGAATAGAGTGTCTGGGAGCGACTGTGCCAAAACAATTTAAAGTGTGACAAATAATTAAAATGACCAGGTTGTCTTCCAAAAAGCACTTTTGTTTCAGCTGGTCTTTAAGTTTGACCTTTTTCCTTCTCTTTATCTTGTCCGTGTTACCTCCCATCCACGATCTTTTCTATTGAGGAGTTTGTGGTAGATGCAAGACATGCTGCCAGGAGTTCTTTCTGCAGTATTAATTTTGCTTGGACCTACAGTTATGAATTCTTCATCATTGCCTATTGAATGTCGTATGACTGTGAATTCTTCAGTTCTGCACAGTTCGTCTCGGTTGTCGATGTCACGGCGAGAGAGGATTGGTATCTGAGAATAGTCCCTATTAATAACTTTGTAGATGTCTTTTGCTTCTTGTGCGTCTAAATAGGGTTTATAAAATGTATTCGAACATGTCGTTTTGGTGTTTTCCTCGCATGGTTCTTTGTATTCGTCGAGGTCTCCAATCGTTCCTTTAGTACGTTCATTCGCATAAAATTTACCATGCTTTTTTGGGTTATTTTTTCTCAATCTCTAATAGTGTCGAATTTAGACGACAGCCAATTATATAAATCCCAAGTAATTTTAGTGCCGTTGTCTGGGTCATCAGAGATTTTGCTTTTGCAAGTATGATAATAGGGTATATCGATAAAAAATTTGTCTTTTAGCTGCTCCAAGTAATAGTTGTTTTCTTTATTTCATATGGTTCCATTCCATGTCTTTGCATCTCCACTATATGTTTTGAGATGACTGGTAATATAGTTCTTTTTTTTCTACATTAGGCTTATTAATCCATTTGGTTATTTCGAGCACCTTTGCATGTGGTTAATTTAACGTACACTTCCATAAATTGCCATTGAAGGTGTTGTCTTGCGATACGCTGTAGAGTCTTATTGAATGTCAGTATGCGTATTTGATTTTCAGAATACGCCGTATTGTTTGGGAGAACAGATACTTTGTTTAGACTGCAGAATTCAATACATTGTTCTGGGTAGAAGGTTTGATATGTCGAATCCAACTGGTGGATACGGCATATTAGGTGATCAGTCATAACAAAATACTATTAGAAAAAATTAAATGCGTGAATTTAAACTCAGCATTTAAACACACATTTGCGATTTAAATACAAAAGAAATTAAATAATTAGATTCCACTAACTAACTAATTAATGGTTTTTAATATTACTAATAAGGAATATGGTTTAATTAAATCAATCCACGGCTTATAGCGCACAAAAAAACCTGAGTGCTGTCGTGTAGGGTCATTATTTGATTATCAAGGTTTTAAAAATTTATATTTAGCCGACAACATAAAACCACACTTTACGTGCAGTGTACCCAGTCAAGATTAGTTTTGCGTAAGTTGGGTGTCGAAAAACACTAAGAGTGAATCATTAATCCTATATTATATACAGTGTTTTTTATTAATTCTTATTAGGTCTTATACTGGTTATAAACTTATGCTATATACGTTGTCTAATGATATAGGGGGTTTCAGCCTGAGAGACTGGCACAACTTTAGTGGTGACAAATATCAATTCAATAAACAATAAACACAAAAGAAGAAAATTAGAAGATAGAAAAAGCTGGGCGTGTACATGACAAATGACTAGAAAATTGTATTAGCCATATTAAATCCAATTTAATGTTGGTTTGTTTGTTTTAGTGCAATGATTTACTTATCTCGAAGAGGCATATAATTCTTAAGACTTAGGCGGGACATGATCCTAAGACCTAGACACGATTAATCCTGTCACAATTAACGCATCCACATAAAGCATCCTTTAGTTTAGTTATAATCTATCTTAAGGAATCAAAGCAGTGGTGATCCTGTTAAAACCCGAGCCCAATTGGACTTTACCCACTTATTGTTTGACGGTGTTTTATATACTGGTAGTCCATTATTGAAATCTTTATCAGTTAATTAAGAGCATGATTGCTGAAACATAAATGGATCACCTACTGGTCCAACTAAGCTTATAATTCAAAGACAAAGACAAAATGTTGTTTGTGATCCTATTGGTCCAGTAATATAAAACACGATATGGAGAGCTATCCCGGTATCTAGATTACTTTTTAGGTATCACTAGATCCATTTGAATGATAGGTCGTATATTCAAACACATACACAAGTATGAGGTAATAAACATAATTAAACAATCAATGATAAATTAAGAAATCGATTTTAAAACAAACGAGACATTAAACTTTCATTAAGATAGCTAATACCCGAGGGTATTAGCCCACAACCATTGTAATTATACAAGCGTAATCAAACAATGAACATTGAACGATTAAGAGAGTAAAAATTATAAGAGGTCTTCTATGGAATCGTGATCAATGCTTGACCTTGGTGGCTGATTTTCTCTTCTAAAATTCGTCTTTAATGAGTATGGTATAAAGAATATGATATTGCACACTGAAAACTCGTTTTTGAGTCTTCTATTAATAGTGACTAAAAAAGACTCGATACTCAAGAACTCAAATTGGAGAATCATCCCGAGCAAAATATCAGGGGAGTTCCTCGTTCTAATTCTATTTCCCATTTTTCTTTAATTATTTTATCTATACAACGAGGACGTTGTATAATTTAAGTGGGAGGATGGAGAATTAGAACGCCTCCTTGTTTTTCTTTTTACAAACAATATGCTATATGCTTAAAATTAGGCCAAAATTAAAAAAAAAATTAGCATACTTTTGTAAAAATTGCTACTTATATTACCTTGCGCACAAATAACCCTTAATGTCAAATTGTGAGAATTAAGTCTATTCCGTTTCCAAACATTTACCAAAAATTCTACAAAATTATAAGTGTGCCGGTGATGTAGTGGACTTTAGAACTTGCCTTGGAATATCACTCGAGACCACAATAATTAGTACTATGGACTTAGATGGAGTAACCTGTTTAACTGGTAAATTTCTAGGAATACACCAAAAAGCCTATATGTTGTGATATTAACTAACCACACTGGTTAGTTAACCCTTATATAACCATTTGCTTACTCTCACTATAAGAGTAAGATACCCCAAAAAAACATGTTGAGTCATTCCTGTCTTTTTCACATCAAATGTCTATTTTGTTACACCTTTACATCTTAGCCTGCCCTGTAGATTAAGCCTACTTAATCAAAGTTGCTAGTTGCTTTTGTGTAAAGTTGTGTAGTTCATGTGTCAAAGTGAAATTTTCTATCTTTGGTTAGGTCGGGAAATTGCACAATGCAATGGGAATGTAAAAGTTTGTAGCTCGTATATTTTGCTACTTTCGCAATTATGTTCTATATCCGAAGATGAAGTGTTTAAGAAAAATTATCCGAATGAATTATGATGGTGAA